>VYZQ01021617.1:0-22134 GCA_013400655.1 Mystacornis crossleyi
AAAAAAAAACTATGCACCAAAAGAAAAAATGATTCGGTGGGGAGAGTGCTTGTATTTCTGTTCCGTTTAATTTTACAAGGCCAAAGAAGTGGAACCCAAACCCTCTGCAGCCCACTTGCCTCACGGGGCTGTGTCTGCAGACGTTGTTACCTTGACATTCGTGGAGCCGCTCGCGGCGCTGGCGTGAGCACAGCACGTTTTGCCATGTACCAGACACATTCACTGCAGAGCAAAACAAAGGCAGATGAAGTGAGAAGTGGGAGTCATGAATCATTTAAAAAGAAACAGCACACACGGAGCCCACTGTGAGAGGGGTGGGAGTGGCGCTGGGAGGGCTGCCAGCGGGTGAGGGGACAGTGCCAGGGCCCAGGGTGGGGGCAGAGGGGTGGCACCTGCATTTGGAAGCTGAGACGGGCACCTTCTCTCACCAACCATCCTCCTAACTTGAAATTAGTGTTTCCATGACATAGCCGATTGATTTCTCCCCACGCCCCTCACAGATGTGGGGTGTGGACAGGTACAACCCATAGACACAGAGCCTTGCACTGCTCTGCTGCCACAGGCCTGTGCCAGAGCCACCCACAGCGTGCTCCTGGGAGGTGGAGAGAAGCCTCTTTTGGCGATGTTTTGTCTCTCCTTTGCATTTTCCCTGAGCCCTGGTTCTTCCTTCACTCTCGTGAGTTTTACACTGGGATGGCTTCAGTGATTTGAGGTGAAAATCGGGGGTCTCACTGCTCCCCGCACTTGTATTTGCTGATAATCGTTCCAGAAGTGTTGGGACAACACTCCCAGGCACATGCTGGGATTTTGGGGCTGTCCTGTGCAGGAGTTGGATGATCCTAGTGGGTCCCCTCCAGCTCAGGATATTCTGTGATCCTGTGACAATGCAGGGCCAGCAGTTTTCTCTTTCCCTTCTCTGCTCTGCTTGCCCTCAGAGGAATTGCTGCTGTCCCATATTGCCCTGGTTTCGAAGCAGGGAGTTTTTCTCCTGGTGCCTTTGGATGATTGTGTGCCATCGTTCTCTGGGCTGGATGAAACAGTGAGTCCTGATAAAAATGGGTCACTGAAATCAGTGCTTCTGTCCTTCTCTTCTTTTGAAACCTTAGGATATTAAAAGGTAATTCTTTCATCTGTCCTTAAGGAAAGAATTCAAAGTTCTTGAAAGTCTGGCTTTCTGGATTTTGTTTTTTGTCCTGAAGTACGTCCTGGAGTTCCTGTTCCCAGTATGGCAGCCTGGGCAGGGATCCTTTGGCTTTCTTCTCACATCAATGTCTTCTCCTGGATGCTGAATTACTCAGACTTTGCAGGAGATTGTAAAGCATTTTTCCTCTTTATTAGCAGGGCGTTAATTCCAATTACTAATTTTGAATTCCTGTTGTAGCTTATCTGATATTTTCTCGGGCACTGAACAAATTGTGAATTTCATTAAATTCAGACCACGCTAAACTCCGTAGAAATACTCATTGTCCACGTGGGGCTCTTCCACCAAAAGTGATGAATGTGCCATCAAAATTATGACTCACGGCTAGGAACAGTCTGGGCCATCAGAGACTGCCAGGTCAGTGGTTTTTAGAGGGTTTAGATCACAAGCACAGTGTGAGCATTCCTGCACCATAAATAGATTGTAAAGCTTTAGTCATTTAGTTATTGCAATGGGTGAAAATGAAAACTGGTAAAAGAACATTTCAAAAGAACCCAGCTTGAGTCATCACAGAGGACCTTTATCCCACAGACTAAAGTCATGGCGAAGTCTCAGCCTCAAATCTTTCATTCTCAGTAAATATAACATGTGTCTATCTTGCTTTTGGTTTTAATCCCACTCTAAAACAATTTACTATATTTTGCCAACTATGACTATAAGTTCACGCAAAAAAACATGCTGAGTTTTGCAGAGTTTATATAGTTAAAATAAAATTACTCTCTGAATTCATAGGTTAAGTGTCGAGTTTTATTTGAAGTGAAAGAAAGAAAGCAGCCTACCAAAATGATCCAATTTCCCTGACATACTGTAGAAGCAAATAAGAAAAAAAAAAAATCAAGTCACTTAATGCAAAGGAAAAAAATCCAAAAAATCCTAAAAAAAAAAAAAACCAACTGCCAAGACAACATTTTTAACACTTACACCAGACAAACTGTTGGATTTCAAATTGGCAAACAGTCTGTTATGACAGTCCTGTGATGGAGCAATTCATAGAAAGAAAACTATCAGGAAAACTCCGCTCTGAGCAAGTGGGGCTTCTAATCAAGAGATGGTGCCACTCAAATCTGGATCAGAAAGGAGTCACAGAAATAAGAGACTTGTTCCACAGTGAAGTTTGTGTGGGTAGGACCAGTGCCAGGGCGGAATCCCAAAGGCAGGGAGGTGATTTAAACCAGAGCTGAGCCGTGCTGCCAGTGCCAGCCCTTGCACAGGTCTATGGGCTCCAGGCTGATGGGGTTCAGCACTTTGCAGCCTTCAGTGCTCTTTAAAAATGGGGGGAATTCTGTCATTTCAATCGATTTTCTGATCCATCCCGCATTCTACAACGCAGAGCACCTCTTTGGGTAGCCTTGAATAGTTGTTTAATCTGAATATCCCCTCACTTGTGAGCCTGTGGCTGCATTCCTGAATCTGTGAGCGACGGACTCTGCAGTGCAAGAGCCAGGGGAAGAATCCTGACACCCGTTGCTTTCAAGTTTTCCCTTTGCTTAAAATACCTCCAGGTATTTCAGGATTTGGGCTTTTTTTAAGTTCAGTATTGCCAGTCTTATACTAATAAAGGCATAAGCCTGTACTTCAGAATCCTGAGTGGCATAATTACGACTGTAAAAATAGAACACTTTTTCATAAAGGCTGAGGTATTCAGATGACATTCAAGCAGCTGCATCTTCAAGAGAAATAGCACATATTAGGGTATTGCTAATAAAATTGTAAATACTGGCAACACAGCACTTCATGTAATCACAGTCCTCGCGATTTGTAATCACTGGAGGAATTCCTTTGGACTGACACATCCCACTGCATCCAGTACATCTAAAACAGGCCAGTTTGGGACCGGGGGGCCACCCAGTGCTGGTGACACCAGGCTCCAGTTTGGATCTGACTTTTCTTTTTGTCACGGATTTCTGGTGTTGCCTTGAGGAAAATCAATGTTCAGCCTCCACTGGGAACACCGGGAGGAACATCCTGGCTCTGGAGCAGAGTTATGGACACACTGGGCTCTATCTCCCACTCTCCTGCCTGTCAGGGGCAGGAAGGAACTTGACCGAATTCCCCAGCATTAAACAGATTCAGGTACTGTTCTTCACAGCCCCAGCTTTAAAATAGGAGCGAAAGCACTGCCTTATATCACAGAAATGTTCAGAAAATTAAAGACTTTGAAGCAGTTTGAGATCTAATCAGAAGTGCTACAAAGTGTCGTTAATTATGGTTAATTTGTTCTCCGGCTGTACGTAATTTTTAGCATGAGGTTCTCTGATACAATGATAATGAGGACTAAACAGGGATCTTAATGTGATTTCTGTGATTGTCGGTATGAACTTCACTTGCCATCTATTTCCAGCAAAGTGTGCATAAAATTAACTGTCACAGCAGAGAATATTCAACGAGACATATTGGAACAAAAGCTTCAACTGATGCTTATAATTGTGGTATTTTCTTAATGAGTGACAGGTGCTCTGGTTGACGTGACATTCTCACAAATCTCTTTTTCATTCAATGGGTTGATTCACAAAACCGTGCCCTGTTTGTGTAACCAAACAAGTGGGTTAAGAAAAAAAGAACCTGGGCTCTACTTTCCTCTTTAAACTTTTTTTTTTCTATTGTTGCTGAACCGCAGCAAGACTGCTTGAACTTTAAATCACTTAAATGGCTGTGTTACACCTACAGCTGAATGAATAATTCAGGTCCCAGTCACTGTCTGAATTTGATAGGAAGGAAAGGGGAGGGTCCCCACGGGGCTGGATGTGTGAGCAAGGGGGAAGGGGAAGGCTAATTAATTACACATTTGCAGTGGGGAATACTTTAAAAGAATCCACTTAAGTCCTGTTTTTTTGTTACATATTGCTGATCACAGCTGAGAGCGTAGCACCAAGGCAACCATATTTCTGAAAACTTAACTCTTTGGGGCCTGTCCGTGCCAGACCAAAATGAAGGAGAAAGGAGCCCAATCCCAAACCCAGCGCTGCGTTTCATTAGATAAATGCTTCAGCTAAGGAATGATTCACCACCTGCTGATGTCACATTCATTTCTGGTGCAGTTGCAATGTGAATTTCTTTTCTTCTCCATGGTATTTTCAGAGGTTTTCTCTCTGAAAGCGGTGCTGGGCTGGCTGCCTCTCCCGGGGCGTTGAGGCAACGTGGTAGTATTACCACTGACACCAAGGATGCAAATTATTTTTCTCTTGGCACAAGGAAGATTTTTGCTGCCAAGAGAATGATCTCTAGATTAAGCTTTTTTTAAATACTGTAAACTATTTTGGAAGTAGCAAATTACTGTGACTTGGTGTACGTGATCTCTGACTATTTTTAAGGCCCCTGTGGCAGAGCTGCAGAGCCTTCCCCTGGACTTGTACGGTCATTTTGGGAAGGAACCCAGGCCCCTTTTATAGCCAGACCATTCCCATTCTCTGCACAACAAACACCAACTGCAGTTGGAATTGATTTATTTCAAATAGCTCTGGAATTATCTCTCTCTAACAAAAAACTGCCAATTCAGAAGCGATGTTTAATGACTGCTTTTGTTTCTATTCCCATGTGGGGTTTTTATTCTTTGTCATTTTCTTTTCTAAAAATCGAGCAAACTTTGATCCTCCACTGCTCTGCATCGTTAGTGAAGGAACCAGTTTCCTAAAAACCTGCTTTATTTCACTGCAGAGCAGGTCATGGCATGGGATGCGTTTGGGGAGATGGTGATTATTGAACACTGGTGCATTTTGAGGCACTCCAATATCCAGCTGGGATGCACAGTTGGAAGTTTACTGCCACGGGTCTGCTTCCTTTCCACCATGCACTGCGGTACCTCCACGGCAGTTCCAGGCAGTGCAGCCACCTCACAGGGGTGCAGGCTGCTGTCCCTGATCCGTGTTAGTTCACTGAGGAACCATTTCCTAAGTTTTGAAATACTAAAATTTACTACCACTGTCTGCTACCTACACCTCTGGAGAAGTGGCAGTTCCTGTATCATTTCCCCTTCTGTCTCCCAGGGTGGGCTCAGCAATTTGTAAAATGTCTCACAGCCCTTTGAGTGAAAAGTTTAAATGTTTTGGTTTAGATCCTCCAGTTCACGTGTAATTTTTCTTGCAGACATCAGGGAGAAGGAGAAGTGTGGGACTGGTAGTGTCAACAGAGGCTTTAGGAGATGCTGTAACAGAAAAGTTTATAAGAATGCTCAGAGTAATTTAGTTCTGGATTAAAATATAGCTGGCAGGAGAGCTGGGCAATTACCTACTCTTTAATACAGACAGGGAATGCATTCTCCCTCCCAGCTATTATTGTCCATACCTATTATTTCAGAACCACTGGACATGGACGTGCCTCGCTGAGGCGCAGCTTCCACAATGAGGTCACCTGCAGCTTGGAAGTACAGCTGTTCCCCTTGCCTTCATTTTTAATTCATGGGCTTGTTGTGGGTGTTAGTTTTTTTTATCTGCTGTTTATTCTGCAAGCCCCTTTTGGGCACATTGATGCCTCCAGCAAGCTTTGTGTGCCAGGGAATTATGGGTCCAGAGATTCTGCAAATCTGCATCCCAGCCAAAGCTTTTGAAAGCTGCTTCTTTTGAATGCCATGCATTTGGCTCACACTCCTCCTTTCCTTTCCTTTCTGTCTGTCTCTCTCTCTCTCTTCCTCTTTTTCCTCTCCCTTCCCTCCCTTTCCCTGCTCTTTCTCTCCCTCTCTCCCTCTCTTACTCTTCGTTTTTCCCCTTCTCCCTTTCCTGTCCCTTCCCCCTTTTTCCTCCTTCTCCATCCTTCTCTCTTCCTCCCCTGTCCCCTCTCCCTTTCCCTTTCTTTTCCCTCTTTCTCACCCAGTGATCCCCCCCGCAATGATGGGAAACTGCACAGTGAACAACTCGGCTGGGAGGAGGAAGAGGGAGCTTTCCACTCCCTAAAAGATGAGCTCGAAACCTCTCTCCAGGGTGGTCAAGACAATTCCCGGCAGTCTGTCTGTGGACTGATGTCTGCAGGATTCCAGGGGCTATAAACGCCCACTGGAGAAGGTGTTGTGCCATCCAGCTCCTCCATCCCAGCCCTGTGATGTCTGGCTCATCGCTCCATCGACAGGGATAACATCCTTCTCTTCTAGTCCCTTTTTTTTTTTTCCTCACTCCCTATTTTATTTTTAAATATTAAAGCTCTCTGGGTTTCCCCAGTAAATCAGTGTGTGTGTGAAGTGCTGGTTACTTGTAGCTGGAGGCTGTTTTCCCCCTCTGATGGACTGTGAGCATTTTGTCTAAAACCGTCTCTTCTCTCCATCCCTCCTCCCGTCCCTCCTCCCCCGCCAGCCTCAGCGAGCTCAGCTGCACATAATGACATCCAATCTGTTCAGGAAAAGAAAAAAACAGGAGGGGGAGAATATTTCCCTTTGATTTATACAGAAGCTGAGTTGGCAGAGAGCTCAGCTCAGGGGTGGGTGGAAGGGGAACCAAAAAGCAAATTTGTGATGCATGGGCACACTCTCCCCTGGGGTGGTGCCAGCCAGCACAGCAGCCAAAGCCGCCGGAGAAGCTTTGCAGGTTCCGTGTGTGCGCCCAAGGCATCCTCCTTCCCAGCGTATCACCCTCGCCATGCAAACACACCCCCACAGTCTGGGGTTAATTTAATTTTAAAATGACATTAGAGATAACACAGGCCGGCTCATTAGCACCAGACAAAACACACAGATCCCTGCGCAAAGCCAGGCTCAGGCAGAGGTCAGCAGCCCAGGGCTTTGCTCATTACAGCACTCAGTCCTTGAGCCGAGGTCAGTTCTTAAGTGAGAAGGACAGGGCTGGGTCCGGGGGAAAGGATCGTGGAAAACAGGGAAGAGAATCTTGTGCTGCAGTTCCGGTCCTGGAGTGGGATTGTCTGGTGAAAATCCTAATATCGGGTCAAGGAAATCACACGGATTTGTATCACAACACAGAGGATCTTCCCAAGCACTATATACCACATTTTTCATTCATTTAAGACAACACATGGAAAGAAATCCAAAGGGGTCCTGGTGCTCTGTCTGAATGCTTTGTGAGCGATTCTGAGTGGAAGGGACAGCACGAGGCGTGGGCTGGTTCCATCAAGTCCTGAGCAAGTACAAGAATCTCCTGTGTCCATAATCTGATGTCCGTGCACCCCTTCATTACAATTCTGGGTGTGTCTCCTGGACAAGACAGAAAAAAAAATACCGAATGCAGTGCTAATTGGCCAGGAAAAGCTCTCTGGGTAAGTGGTGTCACAAGGCAGGGTGCTGTGCAGGGAATAGAAGGTGCTGCAGACCCCAGTTGGGAATGAGGACTGAGAATGGGGGCCTGGTTTTACAGGACAGGCTCCATCCACTCAGATTCGTTGAATACATCCCAGCTAAAATGGCATTTGGGCCCAGTCCGAGGCCATGGGGAGGGATCAGCACTGGCCAGGGAACTGGATGTGAACAGCAGGATCCAGATTGCCATAGAAATTAACAGTGTGTCTGCTGTTATTAGGGATGGAACCAGCTGACCTGGCAATAATTAGTGGAGAGCTCAGTGGAGGAGGGTCTGTCTCCCTCTGGAGCAGCAGCCCCAAAGCCCAGCTCTCCTCCCCTGCATTCTCTACAGGAGAGAACCCTGGAATCCCCAAACATTTAATCCCCACACCTATGGGAGACCTTGGTGAGACGTGAGCACACGTGTGCCCAGCCAGGGTCTGGAGGGACAGAGCAGGAACGCCGGTGTTCCTTGGCACTGCAAGGTCTCTTGTGACCGCCTCAGAGAGGCAGTGCCAGGGCAGGCTCACTGGCTGGGCTTCTCCTTGGCTCAGCCCCACCTGTGGGCACGAAGGCAGGCACAGCCAGGGCTCCCAGCCTGCAGCACGCTCGGCTCTCCACGGGCCCTGCTGAGCTTCCAGGGTAAAAGGCTTCGTGCTGCACTGAGCAGCACTGGCTGCTCTGGCACAGGAGCACGGCTCTTCTTGGATTCGTGATCCTGATGTTTCTGTTCTCAGTGTCTCTGCTCCAAAGGACTCAGAAGATCCTGCTGCATTTCAGTATTTAGTTCCTAATCTCCACGAGGGAGGGTGAGCGTTCTTGTTCTCTAGGTAGGTCACCAGAGGAGACTCAGTTTATCTAAGACATAAAATATGGACTAGAAGCCTGATTTCATGTCTTCTGGTTGTGTTCAAAAATACCTATTCAACTAATTATGATTTGAATGGCATTTGTAGAGCTCTGGGTCAGGCCCCAAGAACTTGGCCACCTGCAGGTTAACACAGCCAAGCAGATGTTGTGTATTTAGTTCTGGCCAGTTCTGGGTATCACAGTCAGTGGGGCAGGGGATCACACCTGACAGACACGAATGCATAGACAGACAGAATGGAATAATTGAGTCAATTCCATTCGACAGGTTTCACTTCACTGTTAGCAATATTAGAATATAAACTAAGGATCCAAAAAAAGTCAAGACTGCTGTGCTGCTAGGTGCTAAAACAACCAGATTTGCAGCTGAAATAAATGTACAGGGTGAGACCGAGAGTAGGGAAGACAGAGATGTTCCCACCTCTTCCCCCAGGGAGATGGAACCAGGCTTCCCTGGGTGTCCAGCCAGAACCACACGGCTTCTCAGCTTCCCTCACAAATCCTCCTTTTTGTCTGTCTCTTTTCTCCTGTGCATTCTGTTGGCTCGGGGTGGCTGGGGTGTAGAGGTGGCTCTGAGCCTGGCTTTGGGGAGCAGAGCAGCCTCTGAGCTCAGCACTTATATTCCCTCAGCTCCCCATGCCTCGGCTCCCGTTCCTGCTGGCACCTGTCCTGGGGACTCTGTCATCTGCAATGCCCTGGGGGACCCAAGCCAGTCCCTGCCAGATGGCCCGTGGCCAGAACTGTGGCTGGAAAACTCAATCACTGAGGCAAAGCCCTTCTCTTTTACCCCTCACAACAGGTATCCAGTGTCGGCACCCACTGGGATGCTAATTAAAACCCTGGTCCTAAAGTCTCCCCTCTACTCTCCTCCAGCTCTTCCCCTGCACAAGATTTCAGACTTCGGCTCTCCCCTTCAGTTGCAGGGTGAGAAATTTGTTTCCTACATAGGTCCGCGTGTGTGCATCTATAAATAAACAAACCAATATCCTGGTAACTGAATTGTACCCTCCCCTTCCCTGCCTCAGGAGCATCTTGTTCCCATCTCTCTCCAGCAGAAGAGTGAGCCAGAATGAAATGCCTGATTCCTAGTAAGTACTGTCAGCACAGCAGCTGGGGAGAAGAATATCTGAGGGAAATGCACGAGTGCACTGGCATTTATTTATTTCCTGGGGATATTTATACAGCACAGACCTCGGAGCACAAGTGCACTTGATGCTTCTCTCAGCGAAGGAGGGGAAATGAGACTGGAACACCGGGTGCACCGCGCGTTTTCTGCTCACAGAACTGCCAGGGATGGCCCCCAAGGCTCTGAAGGTTACTGGGATTGAATCCTCGTGTCCGACTGCTGCGAGTGGGAGGCACAGAGCCACCAAGGCTGGCACTAGAACGGGATTAACTGCAAGCCCTGATTTGATTATTGTGCTTGTTTTCCTCCTCCAAGAAAAGTCCCTGCAAAATGGTGGTGTCACCGTTTGTCAAAAGTACAAAAGTAAAGTTTTTTCTTCTTTATTGAGGCAGAATTGCCTTGACTTCCCTGGGACATTTGCCTGAGCAAACAGTGAGGGAAGACTAAATCGGGTTTTAATTGTCCATGACTTGCTGTTTCTGGACTTTCCCAGCTCATTCCTCCCTAATCGCTAAACATCCCCATGCTCCCATTTCCTGTAAACTTTTCAGAGTATCTCTTTCCACTTAAACTTTCCATGTTTTAAAGAGTCAAGGTCCAGCATTCAGAGCTGGGTACGTGACAGCAGCACAGATCCCAGGGCGGAACTGCAACTCCTTTTCCTGAGCATCCGTCTGGCCCTGTGCTCCCGGGGCCGAGGGAAACTGCTGCCCCAGACCTGTCTGCAGGAAAGCAGCACCTGTGGCTGTCACCTTGGCTCGTTCTTGGTGCACGCCAGAGCCAAGGCTCTTCCCAGTGCCGGAGACACTGCCTGCAGGAATATCCTGTCTGTGCCTGGGGGAAGAGGGAGAGGGAGGAAGAGGAAGGGCTGGGTTAGTGGTCCTGCAAGAGGCTTCCCAGTATGCTGCCTTCATCAGAGGGACACGCTGAGTAATTAACAGCCCCTTTCCACAGCCAGCAACGCCAGACAGGGGAGATCTTTGTTCCTGTTTGGAGGGCGAGGGCTACGGGAGAAATTAGGAAGCACGGAGATGGGAGCAATTTGGCATCGTTCCACCAGTACACACTGCTTTATTAATAGGAGCTGCACATGTTCCTGAGCCGTGGAGCCAGGCAGACACTGCAGGGGCTGGCTCCTGGCTGCTGTCAGGCAGTGATTTACCACGGGCCACTCGCTGCCCTGCGATGAGGATGTGATGGAACTGAACAAGGAACAACTGTCATGAGGTTGTTCCAAGCAGGAATTTATTTGCTAAGAACCGGTCTTTCGGCGTAGCTTTTTCCTAAAGCTGTCCGGACTTCAGAGGAGTTCTAGGCAGATGATTCGTCTGCAGGGGCATCCCAGTGTTATTAAAATGCTCAGTATTCCTTCTTCTGCTTAGGAGCTGCCATTGTGGAAAGAACGCTCCATATCCTACTTGTCTTTTCTTCGCAGCTGATGTGCTCCCAATTGTGTCTGTAACTGAGATAATCTGTATTCTGTTCTCATTAGATTATTCCCACCCACAAATATTCTTCATATGTCTTCAACCATGAAATGACCTGCTATAACACCAGCTGTCCCAGCGAGCCCACAGGAACTGGTGCTTGCATGAGTAAGGCTTAGAGCACTTGATCCCAAGCTATTTAGACTTTAGTCACTCAGTTGCTGTCTGGTCCTACAGGGAGGAGGGATGACTGTGTACAGCAGAGCAAGCCAGGAACATTTGATTCACCATCACAGATTCTTTTGCCCATGTCTGCCTATTTGATTTAAAAATATATACATGCCAAGGGGCTCGATATGTCTCTTGTGCCCCATTTAGCATCTGCTGAGCATCCCGGAGCAGCCTGCAGTGTAACACAAGTCACTGGAGGATAGATTTGATAGAGGCAAAAAACAAAGCAATTGATACCCTCAGGCTCCAGAAATCTTCCAACTGATTCTTGCTGACTACAGGCAACAAAGCAATTCAAGGCAACGTGGTTGAAAGTTCCTTTTATTTCAAAGCTGCTAAACCATCCCTGGCACTTAAAGTCACTTTTCATAAGGCAAACCCAGTGAGCTTGCTGGGTTCCCAAGATCTCAGCCCCAGGAAGCCTTTAAGAGGAGTCAAAAGAGACATTAAGCACTGGGGACGAATCAGGGAGACATAAAACAGAAATTAGGGTTTAACACGGGGCCATGGGGAGCTCAGTAAAGAAAAGGCAATTTTTTCATGTGTTATTTCCCTTCTGTGCATTTCCCTTTCGGTCAGACCTTCAGCAGAGCTTTTTCTGTGGAAGTGGCCCACTTTGCCCAATGAATGAAGTGCACTCTGCAGATGGGAGCTGGGGTGTTTGGAAGCGGGTGTTTGGAAAGTGGTAGCCAGATTATTTTATTTTAAGGCTCTATTGCAGCAAAAGGCAGGAAAACAGACAGGGGGAGAGTAGTGAGTGGTTCACTGGCACCGATTGTCTACCACAGCAGGTTCAGCACTTCGATTTGAGTGACTTCTCTCTCCAGATGGTTGGTGGGAGCTGACTACCCAGATCTTTGCATAGCACGCTCCATAATGAAAACGTATGGCATCACTTGCTATCTTTTAAGAGATTTTTCTCCAGCCCAAGTATAGCTCAGTGTGTTATGGATCCCTTCTCTGCCTGATGCAGAAAAACCGGGCCCCTGCCACCCGCCCAACCAGGGACTGGGAGCTGGGAGTTCCTGTGTTCAAGGCAGACTCACTCATGCTTTTACAACTGTATAATCCCACGAGAATGAGGAGTAGTCTTCCTGCCACCGGGAAATCAGTGGAATGGCCTCGGTTTTCCAGCCCATGTTGCTACTTTGCATGTTTTTGTCTGACCTAAATATTCAGTATAGTGAGTGGTTCATACAGTCACTGATTCTATGGGAACTGAGAAATTCTAGCAATCTAAAGAAAGGATCTCTGTCCCCTCACAAAGCACCAGGGATTTGAAAAATGGGCTTAGAGAGAAACCATCTTCAGAAATGCTGGATTGACATTTCCAGCTATTACAGGGTGAAAACCACTGTCTGGCTTTTCCAGCAGTGCAGGATGGTGTTACTTGTCCAATAGCACCTTCTGATTTTGATTGAATAAGGATCAGAACGATCTTCTTCTGAGTTCTGGTGCCCAAAACAAACTACTTCCCTCAATATTGTAAAACAGAGGAAAAAAGTCAAATAGGTCTTGCTCCAGTATAAAATACAAGCTGTAATTCACTGTAACTCAGGGTCAGATAAAATTGTCCTGTACACATCTTTCCACGTATCATTTCCCAGGGACATTTTAACCGATGTCTTGACTGAAGCACCCAGGTCACTATGCCCTGTCCATGTTCAACATAGAAGCATTTCCACATTCTGCAACTTCATTTTCTGGATATGAAAACCCACAAATCTGCCTTCTTTAATATGTCCCCAAAGTCTTTGAAGTTGTCCAGGGACCTTGTTTGTTTGCTGTTTGGTTTGGGTTTTTTTTTTTCTCAATGGCTTCAGGATTTTGCATCTGAATCATAAGGCAAACCTGGGTTTGATTGGATTCTGCTGCCTCCTCCCCAGGCAAAGCAAGTCTAAGATCCTCAACAGCCATTCTCATGCTCTGGTTAAGCTCTGATATGTGTGACACACTGGATTCCCTTTGTTTCCCCCAACTTTTGATTTTCCATCTGAGGCACGGAGTGAACTGGGAAACACAATCAGTGGGAAGAATATACAGGAAATAGAAGCCATAAACAAAAATGACTGGTTGAGTCTCCCTGAGGTCTGGAGTACAGTTGTTGAAACAAAGCACTGCTGACCCCGAAAGATCTGAAGCTGAGCAGAATCCTTTCAAGATGGAAATGTGGGACAAAGATGGCAGAGATGAGTTGGTAATGGCCTCATCTTTTCTTTTGTAGGCTCTGTTCCAGATGGAGCTGTAAAATAACAGCAGCATGTTGGACCCACAGGAGAGCAGGGCTGAGAGTTAGGAAACCTTCATCTACTCTGAGACTCCTGGTGGGACTTTGCCTTCCTAAACCTGGAGAATTGCCTTTTAAAGATCCAAACAGTCAGGCCTGGAGGCATCTTACCAGAATAATTCAGCTGCCACTTCAGGACTAATAAATACAAACCTTTACAATCTATTTCTGGGGCATATAAAAAGAAGAAAATACTTGTTAATATCTGAGATGGGCTTCAAAAGAGACACTGTTCTTCCTAGTCATAAAAATTAATAATCCTCTGTAAGTGTCCAGATATTCAACAACCAGAAGCTCCAGCTTTCACCCATTAGCAGGAGGGAAACAGGGAAACAAGGGTACAGTGAGGGAATATCACGTGTATTTCTCAGCAAGAGATCCTTGGTTTTGAACTTTGGAAAATCTGGATGCTTCTCACAGATGTTAAAAAGAAAGCAGGGGCTTGGATTCTGCTTCACGGTGTTGGTGCCCAGCCAACTTGAAAATGTTGGCATCATCACTAAAATGCCCAAGTTCACCACACCTAGTTAAATTCAGCTTTTTACTGCAGGGTGGTCAAACACTGGAATAGGTTTCTCAGGCAGATTGTGGAGTCTCCATCCTTGGATAGGTCCAAAATCCAACCGGACAAGGCGCTCAGCAAAGTCCTGACCCTGCCTGAGCAGGGCGTTGGACCAGGAGATCCCAGCCCCAGTGATTCTGTGATAAACTCCATCCTTTTTTGTGTCATTAAGAGGACTCATAGTGACTCAAAAATTCTTCCATTCTAAGAATTTGAGAGCCTTAACATTAATTTAAGTGGGAGCGAGATCAAGTTCCAAGATGTCAGGGTGGCAGAAAGCTCTTTATCTCATAAAGCTCCTGGGCACCCTTTACTGGAATTACCTCTGGGCTTTTTCCCTTCAGATATTCTCCAGCCTTTGCAAAGGAAACTGCAGTAACAAATCAGATTCTGCAGTACCACATTTAAAGTCCTGAAGCAAAATTCAGCAGTTTTAGAGGGACAGCATAAAAGGGAATGGGGCGGGGGAAGTGGGGTGGGAAGTATTTATAATCCCTTTAATATTTTAAAATTTAATTATATCCAAATTGGGTTAGCGAGACTGACAAGAATACTGCATCTAAAGCATGGAGCCCAGAGGCAGCATTGGAAAATGAGAGGAGAAATTAATAATAAAAAACCCCTATTGCTTCAAGGCAGCAGACTGGAACACTGACATTCCATTACTCCGTCTGTCTGCTGAATTCATTTAGCATCTGTGGCCTAAATAGGCTAGTTTTAAAGAGGCATGCTCCAGTTTTCATGCTGGCAGGGGGTGGGGGTTGTCAGAGGATTTTTCTTCCTCGAAATCTGTCTCGGGAAGGCACATCAGGCTGTGGTTAATGGGGGAGAGTCCCTCTGACCTCCCAGCAGTTGTAGTTAAGTGATATCTTGGGGGGCTGCAGCCCTGGGGGCACTGCAGAGGCACTCCCCAGGGCAGAGCGGGAGCAAGGATGTTGTGCACGCAATTGAAGCCCGGGGTTTAACTCTGTAAAGGACGAGCTCAGCCCTCACTCAAGTCCAGCCATCTCCAGCAGCTCTGAATCCAAAGGTGGATCAAGGTAGCAAAGGGAACATCACAGAACTAACGGGGCAGACTGGGAAATGTTCTCTTTCCCCTTCTCTGAACCCCCAGCAGCCCGTGCCCCCCAGAACTCCCAGTTCTCCCTCTCCTTTCAACTCCCAGCTCTACCCACCCTTGGGATGGGCAGAGACAGCCCCTGGGGCAGGGTGGCTGCAGCGCCCACGGAACCCACACTGGAGGCCAGGGAGAGCCCGGGAGGGGCAGAAAGGAATGATTCTCCAATTTATTCCCTAGACACCTACAAGTGTTTCACTTTTGGGTATTTTCTGAAACATCTGGATACCAGGAGGATAAAAGGTACCAGTGTAACCTCCCAGTAAGATCAATTGTTTAAAGCTTTCTGTGTATTTCCAGTCTTTTTGGCTTCCTTCCCAAACTTATAGAAACAGGTCTGTGACTTCCCTTGGAGCAGAATAGAATGTGTTCTGTGTAGTTCTATTTTTTCTGTTTCCATTTTATGCAAATAAACTTTTATTCCCTCTCCCCTGATTTATCATCTTCAAGGTCTTTGTGTAATTTATGCAGAAAGGAAAACCATGGATTTTATGGAAAGTCATATAGAAGCTGTTAAAATTGGCCTCTTCTCCTCCTCCTCATTGTTCTTTGCTCTCAGTGTGGATTTTATCAAAAGTTTTTATCGAGTTTAATGGAGATTACCCAACAGACAGAGACATGATAAAAAATTTTACGGATGCAGCCAACCATGAAACACAGCCGTGCTTTTTGATTTCAAGCATGTAGGGTCTTACCCAGCAAGATTCTCCCAGCTACCTGCAAAATGCAAGTTCTCTGAAGTGTTGGCTGGTGGAGAATGACTTCCCCCAGGAAGGGAAGGGGGAAGGTGAGACACTGCTGTCTTCACATCACGTGCTGGGAGTAAGAGCTCAGGAACTGCCCAGAGTTGCTGTCAAGGAGATGCTGCTGATTTCTGAGAAAATTTAATAATATTTTGGACATGATAAGAATCTTGTCATCCAGCCACAACCAACACTGACACAGACACTCTCCACCAAAACAAGTCCTGCCCTGAAAATGTAACCACAGTTGTAATCCTTTCATTGGCATTTTTTTGCCATCGCTGAATACCATCATTGTCTGCTTTGGTCACCTTCTGCTTGATTCCACAGTCACTGGGGTCAGAGCTAAACTGGTTTAAGAATGTGTAAATACTGCATTAAGGCTTCTTGATATCATTTACAGCCTCCACCTTGGCTGCTCTTAAAAATGGGTACTCTGTAAACTTTCTTGCTTTGTCCCGAATTTGTTATTTATGCTTCCAGGAGAGCCATCTTCTTTTTGTTTTTGCGCTTCAACAAAATTGAAAGTAAATACCCGGCTTGCATCTTCCCAAGCACATGTGCTGCAGGGAAATCTAACCACTGGAGAGCTGCTTTTAAAGAGTTGTGTTATTCCTTCTTCCTCCCATTAGGCAGCAGTCCAGCCAAATTTACCTTTGCTTTGACTCAAACATATTTCTTTTCTAGTCTTTTTCTACAGCAACAGTCTGGCCTTAGGCAAATCTCCTGGGAGACTTGGTTAAAATGCACCTGTGCTACACAGGCAAACAGATATTGCAGAGTTGCTGTTGCTCTCTCTTGGCCAGTGCTGTAATATTTCATTGGGGCTCTTACGGGATTCATCTCCATCAGAAAGGAAATGTCCTGTAGTGTTGAAAGAGGACTTAATTTCAGTTATCATTATTTCATAGAATGAGAACTGTACAGTTATAAATCACCTGAGAGTTTTCTGCAGTTTTCATTGAGTTCTTTCTGCTTTAGGCTCACCGCTGTTTCTTCCAACTCACAGCCTTTTCTCCTAAGCTTCCTTCCTTCTTTAACTGCTCACTTCTGCCTTTCCTTATTTCTCTATGGAGATAAATAAATCCCAGTTAGACCACTGCCCAAATATGCCAGGTTGCTCATCATCTTTTCCCCTTTGTTTATGTATCTTTGTGGCAGTGTCTGCCTTGATAACAAACAATTTTGTAATCACATCAAAACTGGCAGGAATAAACCTATTTTTGATGAGCATATACAGACCCCTGTTAGAGATGTGTTTATTAATGGCAAAAATAAATCACTGCTTGGTGTGGTTTCACTGACTTGTATTTAACTTGCATTTGACAGGTTCCATCTCTTTAAGAACTTTCCTTCAGGGAGTAGCTCAGTTCATTTTTCTGAAGAGAAGCAAAGCCCTCCCCCAGGTTGTTTCTTGACTGAAGTAATTGCTGTGACTCCTCAGGTCCCAGACAACCAACAGATAATTAGTTCCAATTAAGTTCTCTCACAGGTGCTTACGAAATTACCGTTTGGAAGCAGCAGGTTCTCCTGGAAGGTGAACTGAGTAGTGGGAAGGGAGCACCAAAGATCAGAGCCAGAGGAGGATCAGTCCTGCTGTGGTGCCGCTTTTGGCTTTAGCAGGGCTACGTACCAGGTATGTTTTCATTTTTAGACCCGGGGTTGCTCAGTCTGGGCCCTTGCTGGGCTTCTTCTGCTCTTTAAAAAGGAAAAGAAAGAAAGAGCAAGCAAGAAGTAACTTTAAATGGCCCCTGGGTGAGAGCTGTGCTGAGGAAACCCAGGGAACACACAACACCTGAGCCTTGCCATGGAGGTGGGAGCAGCCCGGGGGTTACCTGTGTTTCCCTGCAGACTCTGTGTGCCCTGGGTCAGTGGGGCTGGAGTTTCACAAGGACTCCTCAGTAACACACAGGGCCTGGCCCGTTCCGACTGGGGCAACTGGGCTTAGTTGCTTCTTCCTGGTGCAGCTTCGGGGTTGTTAAAGCTGCTTCTCATCCAGGGAAGGATCATGTCTGTTGCTGTATGTGGGAGTCAGGAGGGAGCTACAGAACTTATATTAAAGGACAAAAAGCATCCATGAACCTGACATGCAACTAAAACCATTTAAAAAATGCAGATTTTAATTTAATCCCTGTCTCAGTCGTTGTTATTTCTGTTGTCTGCCCTTAGCGATGTGTGTGTTGTGCTGCTGTTTAATGGTGTACTGGCACTTGTATTTAACCAAAATGCAGTTGCAGGGTGCAACGGGTGCAGCTCCGTGCCTGCACCTGGCTCTTGGAGGGCCTGTTGCTCTGAATTCCAGTTTCTGGTAGTACTTTGAGCCAAAATAATGCTTCTTACTGTAGGCTGAAGAAAGTAAGCGTATGTAAAACACCACTACTGTCAATCTCATCCTCAAACAGTGCCAGCGTTGTTCACCTGCTCCGGCAGTGCTGCAGTTTAGACCTCCCCCAGATGGTTTCCACCAAGCCTGGCTGGGTTCTCCTCAGCCAGCTGGGAGAGTCTCTACTCCACGGGCACTAATTAATGACGGAGGGAGCTGCTCCACCTGGGTTGTGGAGGAGAGAGGAGAGCCTTAAATGAGGCTCTCTGGGTTGGTCATCTGGGAACCTACGAGGCCTCTTTGAGCTCTCTGGGGCTGCCACAGCACTTTGGGCTGTGCAGGTAGGGTGCGGGTTGTGTCGATAAGCGGACGCCTGGAAAGATCAGGAAGCTCTGTATTTCAGGGATTCGAGTGTTCCTCTGCCTTTTTGCCACCCAAAATGCCATCAAACTTTCCATGGTAGCAGTTAAAGGCTCATTGTGAATATGCATATCTCAATTTACTGCCTTCCTTAAAATTTAAGTGTGCTTGAAACTGTTCCTTCCTTTGGCATGACAAACTTTGCTCAGGCAAGGAGAGGCATACTTTGAAGTGTGCAACACTTTGTTCCATCTTATACTTTCTATGTGCTACATCCTGAAAAAAAAAAAGATAAATTATGTTTAAATGACAGAGAATATTTACTAGTTTCCACCCTCTCTCCATAAATCTAGAAACTTGATTACTGAAAGTTGAAGTATGTGGGCTTCAGTGGCAGAAGGGGGGAAAAAAGTATATCACAATCTAATATTAGCCCAGAAGAAAACCACTAGTTTTCCTTTTTTATTCCTATTTTTTTTTAGCCCAGGAATTTCTCTTTCTAGTGATACAACTCAGCCAGTTCTCATCCCAACCGTGTGTGGATCTTTGGGCCTTAAACCTACCCCTTCTCTCAGCCTGCAGAATTCTGAGCTTTATTCACAAAATGGCACTGGCCTGAATACAAAGTGCCACACTTTATGTGGGAGGAAGAAGACAGGAAAAATGTTGTGGCAGGTGGCTTAAAATAAATAAGACTCAAACAGGCTCTGCTTGGAAGTGCTCAGAGCTTGGGAATGCTCAAAGCAGGCCCTGCAAACCTGCTTGGGAGAGTGCTCCGCAGAAGGTCAGTTGCAATTATCGTATGGTTTTGCAATTTTTGCATGGATGTTATTACAACCAACACTGTGTGCATTTACATCCTAGGAGATGCATAAACTAACCTCTAAATACCACCCCAAGCCCCTAATTATAAACCCAGATATAGGGTATGTACCATGGACCTGTACATTAAATATAATGCACCTGAGACCAGGACTTGGCTTTAAAGCTCCAGTTTTACTTAAGTTTTTCACTGCCTGGATTATAATTTTAGTAATGTGAATAAGAGACTGTGCAGATGCTAACCAGATGCTAATATCCAACTGTAGTTCCACATGTTTCCATGTAATAACTAAGTGTTACTATGGTGATAACAGATTCACTGGAGGTTTGATTTAATAAAGCAGGATTGCATGTTAGTGTCTGTGCAGTTGCCATAGTTTTAGCCAAACAATCGTGCTGCTTCAGACTGAATTGATGGTGTTGCCACTGAGCTGAGTTTCCCTTGTAAATCTGTTTTTCAGGAATAAATTTGCTATGTAAGCAGGTTATAGTACATTGCTTTAATTGACCCCTCTTCCTCCAGTGGCAAAAAAAAAGGATAGTTTTGAATACGAGCACAAAAGTCATTTTCCTTAGAGGTGGGGGTTCTTTTTCTTTCCCTCTTTTATTTTAATGCTGCATTTGACTTCAGATTTAAAGATCTTTAAGCCAGCTGCCCAAGGCTTGCCAAGGGAGCCTGAGAAGTTAGAATAAGCAAAGAGTCTAAGTTGGCTTTCACATGAGAACACCTGTGTTTGCAAGTGACGGCAAAGGATGTTCAGTTTTATTACCACCCATCCCAGAAACGGAGCGATAGGAGCTTGAGTGTTATTATTTTAAGCTTATAAAATGCAGTCTGGTAGGTACTGATGGCCAAGTCCTGCAGTTCCCAGCTGAGTAGGTTTGTGTTGTTGGTTTAAACACACACCAGAACCGCGAGCAGTTTTGTCCTCGTCCTTTGGTTCGGACTTTCCTGGCTGTGCATCCTGTCTGATCACTCCCAGAGCCACAGGGCAGCTCTCTGTACCGTGAGAAGAGAAGGCAATGGAGTTTCCACTCCCAGGAAAGTTGGGTCCAAATGAGTCCGTTTCTTCCCTGACCCCAGACCAAGGACTGTAGCTTCTCCAACTGGTGGAAAGCTCTGTGGCTGTTTCTGGTTCGGGATCTTCTTAACCCTCTGTAGCTCCACTTCCTTGCACTCCACAACTCCCTGACAGGAGGGTGTAGGCAGGTGGGAGATCAGGCTCTCCTCCCAGGGAAAAAAGGACAGGACAAAGGGAAACAGCCTCAAGCTGTGCCAGGGGAGGTTCAGGTTGGACATCAGCAGGAATTTCCCCATGGAAAGGGTGGTCAGGCCTTGGCAGGGGCTGCCCAGGGAGTTTTGGAGTCTGCATCCCTGGAGGTGTCATAGGAAGGCCTGGAGGTGGCACTCAGAGTCTGGGCTGGTGACAAGGTGGGGATCAGTCAAAGGTTGGACTCAATGGTCTTGGAGGTCTTTTCCAACCTCAGTGATTCTGTGATTCCATCAGTGTGGCTGCACGACCCGGAGAGCAGCGTGTCGGTCAGAGCTGGGAACTCATCTGCTTTCTACGAGACCACGAGGAGCTCTTGGCTTCTGTTACGTCTTAATAATAGAAATAATAATAACAATAATTAATAACTCTAATGATAGTGATAACCTTCCAGCTGAACATGTGCAATTTGTATTGCCTCAGCATTATTCCCAGGCAGAGCTTCATTGATATTCAGCGCATCGGCGTGTCTGTCACTGCTCCGTGCACTTTGGGTCTGGAATCCTTAGGGAGCCTCGCAGCTGTCAAATTGACTTCCATCATTTCTCTCGGAGCTGAGAGACAAATTATCCAGCCAGCCATCAGCCTAGGCTTTGCAATCGAACTTGCAATCTCTAAGTGATAAAACGCTGCCTCCCAGGTCAGACAAACAGTCCGGCTGTGAGGGGGGTTGAGCTGGCTGGGAGTGTTGATGCTGTTTGTTGGTGTCCTTTTTTTTTTTTTTTCCCCCCCGTTTTTGGGGGTTTGGTTTTTTGGTGTTTTTTTGTTTGTTTGTTTGTTTTTTGTTTGTTTGTTTGTTTGGGGTTTTGGGGGGTTTTTTTAATGGCAAAAGTTACCCCTTCATGGTCTAATGATCCGGCAGGCGCCCGGGTGAGTCACTGACATATGTCGGCTCGGAGGCCCACTGGGACAGACGCTGCTCCTGGGCGCTGCCGACACGGAACGGGGAGGACGTGCCGTGTTCACGGCTTAGCCTGGCTGTGGGGATGGCAAAAGTTACCCCGTCAAAGGCGGTGGATGAATGGAAACGCTTTCCCAGTGTTTCACCAGCAGTAGCTGTGAAGAGGTTTGCGAGAAGTTTGTTGTAAATGCGCAGAAGAGCCTTAGTCCCATCCCCACTTCCGTGCTCAAGTCGTGACTCGAGGGTTTTGCTCAGGGTTTTTGTCCTGCCCTGGACGCACCGACCCATCTTCCCCGCACCCGCTCGGTTCACAGCGGGCAGGGGCGCGCTGCGGGCCCGGGGGGGGTTGAATGAGGCAAAATCCGCGGGTTGGACCCGACGGCTGTAAAAAACCACCGGAGGATCCAACCCGGCAGCTGCGGGCCGGAGGGATGGAGGGCTCCCGGCCAGAGGGATGGAGCGCTCCAGCCTGAGGGAAGGAGCGCTCCCGACGCCGGCTCTTCCCGGGCGGCCCCGCGGGAGGCGGCAGCTGCTGCTCGGCCCTGGTCCCGGGCCGCTCCCGGGCCGCTCCACCTCCCTTTCCAGGGCGCTCCCGGGCCGTTTCCGTCCCTCGGGCCGCTCCCGGGCCGTTCTCCGGCGCTCCCGCCCCGTCTGCGGCCGCGGCGCCCCGGGAGCCCCGACG
>VYZQ01021620.1:6869-17274 GCA_013400655.1 Mystacornis crossleyi
AAAAAAAAAAAAAAAATCCTTCAACTCCAATTCCCCACCCCAAAAAACCCCCAGGTCAAAACTACTGGTTGCCCATTGTCCCCACCCTCCCCTAGCTTTTATAAGTCACCATGAAAACAAATGCATACAACTTATTGTACAAATACAAAGCTGCAGGCATTCAATTTACAGAACATTCTGAAAATACTTCAAGCATAAAAAGTACACTTGATAATTGCAAAAATAAAGTTTCACTTTTTTAAAAAACATTTTGATCAGACCTCAAGCAAAACAAACATTTAAGGATTCCTAATTCAGCTTAACTCGCTAAGGACACCACCTTCAGAAGTTAAAAACAAAATCCTCAGATTTTTGGCAATAAAGTAACTGACCACGTCTTTTAATGAAGAGAAATGGTATATACAACAATGGCACAGACCTTAAGCATCAACAACATATTTCAGCCAAAAGTAAGTCAGCAAGTGATCTGAGTCATTCTTAGTAATCAGTACTGTGTGATGCTAAGAACCTCAATCCACCAAGAACAGATATTAAGTTAGATTGGTACAAATGGAAGGAAAAATCCATGACATTAAATAGGCTCAGTTTTTGTCACTGAACTTTTTTTAGGCTAAATTTCACTAGTGCAAGACCATTTGTTTACCCAATTAAATGAAAGCTCATAAATGTCACAATTTAAGAACACTCATACAAAACTATTTTTTCTTTTAAAAAAGTGCCACATACCATACTTTACTAAAAAAGTTACAAACTAATGGAAGACTGTCTGTCTCCATCTCTTGTCAACAAGGAAGGGCCAAAGTGATTCTCTGATCCCAGCTCGAAATGGCGTTCTCTGACCTATCCCCAGCATCTCCAACTTGGAGCAGTCCAGCTGAGCATTCTTCGGACGAAGAGCACCCACAACTGGACTATCAGTAATCTGAAAACAGAAACAGAAGATAAAAAAACCCCCACACCAATAAGTAATGAGACGAAACAGAAAAATGCTTGTATATGTACATTAGAACTTTTTCTTCACGGCTTTCTATATTGGCATGTTCACCTCCTCACTTCCAACTATTCTGTGGGGTTTTTTTGGGTTGGGATTTTTTTGCTATTTGCTTGTTTTGTAGCTACCTTTATTTCAACATGTCAGGCCATGTGAATTGTCTTAAGGCAAATTTTTCTTACTCAACTACTACTACTATCTGTGTTTTTCTACATTTTATTCATATTTTCACTCTATGATTATTGTAACAAGGTAAGGAATGCTCCAAAATGTTAATGGAACCATGTCTTGATCAATATACTTGAAGAGAAATAGAGTTGGGCAGAAAAAAATCAGACAAAGTGTTCTCCATTGTTTTTCTTGCCATCTTCCAAATCACATTTCAGTTCCAGCATTCAGCAATTCCGAATCCTTGGAATTTATTTTGTACATAGATAACATCTTTTTGACATATTATATTCCCACAACATTATCAGTGTGTCTTTAAGAGTAGTCTCAAGTGTCAATAAAACTGCAGGACAGGTGTTTTAAGCAAAGCAAAAATAATTTGTAGTTCTTAAGTGCATGTATTCAGAAATAAATCTGGACATTGCATAGCTTTTACAGAGCCCTACCTTCATGTTCTATCAATCTGTAACAAAAAAGTATGGATTTGCTTGTGACTCAGGGGAACTGTTCTGCAGAAATATCATTACACTACAGACTGGGAAACTGGTGACTGACTGACTGGGTAATTTTCCTAATTCAGCAGGTCAAAGAGCTGTTGTTTTCCTGAGCTTGATACCAGCCAGCCCCCTCAGCAACAGAGCTGCTGTGCTGGACATGCACAGCCCATCCTGAAGGGGAAGCTCACTTGTACAGACAATGGGAGACCTGCTACTTGCAATGATCAGGCACATCTGTCTGCCTACAGGTCAACAACACATCACTTACGGGTCTCAAGTGGCTGCTGGGAAGGTTGAAAGCATCTGCAATTGCACATGCCATCTCATACTTAGTCATCTGTTCATTGCCAGACCAGTGAAATGTTCCTTTTATTGATGGGTCCTAGAGAAGAAAGAGGAAACACAGATGAAAGGAAGCAGCCAGCTGGCCCTCAGGCTAATTCCTGTGCAAGAACTGTGCAGAATTATCATTCAGCAAGACCCTATCTTGAAAGGCACCTTACAGCACCTCAGTGATGTTCTAAAAATGTCTGTACCCTTTCAGAGAACACCAACCAGGGACCGAGACTGGAAACTGGTGTTACTTTTATTTGACCTGAATTTTCACAAACAGCTTATGTTCTGTGGAATGAAGAGGAGGGAAAGGAGCTGCCCACCAACCAAGCAAAGTCAAAGATCTGGGGAGAAGGAACTCAGTTCCTGTGCTGTTCACTTACTTAAAAACAAAGGCAAAAGGCATCACATGCATTCTGGATGTTACACTGCAAATCCTGTATAAGTCCAATCAAACTGACTGCACCACATCCACGGTCCGTGTTTTCAGAGTTACCATGTGAAATAATAAAGGTGGCTATTTGCTGTTTGGTTCTTTAACCTTGCAAAGATAGTAATCTAAAGGTGCTGTAGTGAACAAACACAAGCAAGTAATTCAGTCCAGTGGCTTTGTTTTGCCACTTCAGTGTTCTTAATACAATAAACAAGGGTATCTTTGAGAATTACATTCAACCACCATGGGTTTTTTTAGTTCAAACTAGCAGTTTGTAAAAGGCATATCAGAGTAAGTTAGGCATTTCTAATTCTCTTCTCTATACCAGAAGACACAAGACAATTCTCAGAAGGTTCTGTCCCATCCCTTCAATCACCTTTGTTTCAAAGACCACAATTCTCCACAGTCATGTAAAGATCCTGTAGTATTACAGCCAGTTCTTTCCTCCCTCCCAGCACTCCAGAAATGAAAATAATCCAGGTGATGTGCAGTTCTCAGTTGTTCAGAAGCAAAGTTGAGAACTCAAACTGTTTTCACCTTGCAGAGGCTCATTTCTTGCCATTCTTACCAGCATTCTCTTCTCTGCTAGTTGTCTGCAAACAGCTGCTACATCCTTGACATTGGTAGGAAATCTCTGTTGCCAGTGGTCCATGTTGGCAGATTTATTACTGAACTGCACTTTATCAAACATAACCGTCACAGCACTTTCCTCCAGTCTTTCCACCTCTCCATACAAGACAGGAATCCTAAGTATTGCAGTTTCTAAAAGAAAGAATATTTTAGATCATGGGTGGGTACAAATGCTGCAGCATAATCTCAAAAGTGGTTTGGAAGTGTTAAGAAATACGTTGATCATATTAAGCATCTGCAAATCACAAATAAAATGCAAGTAGTACGTTGGCTCTCAGAATATAATTTTAATTTATATCAAAACCAGTTTATAAACACTAAGATTATATGCATTTATTTTCATTTATGCCACTGGTTTCCAGAAAGTTAACAAGCTTTCACTAGCAGCATAAAAATGCCTGTTTGGGTTAGAACAAAAATTTAAAAATTAAAAAACCCAACTGCTCTGTGCAGTTACTCCAGCACTCCCCATCCTTACTGGGTAAGAGCAAGGAGAAAAATTCCCACCAATCACAAGGCATCATATTCAGGCATCAATTACAAAGATTTTTCACCCATCATGCAGAAGCCTCCTGTATAAAGGAGGATATTATTCATCAGAAAAAAGACATGAACTTTGAAATAAATAAAAAGCTTGACAAATAAGGAATAGGTTCACAGAACACAACAGTAAATAATGTTAGATTCTAGGACAGTGATTTGAGAAATTAAATTAACAAAAAGCAAAGAGAAGCTTATTTCATGGTGGAATACATCATACTAGTCTATCTCTGTCATGAAGACTTGAAAAGCCTCTGAGGAGAAATCCAAGGCTATGACAAATTACTTAAAAGTAATAGATAGCTTTGCTGAAAGAGAAAACAAAAAAATCAGACCTGAAATTAGAAGTTGAAGTCATAAAAACATTGCCATTTTTAATATGTTTGGAGGAAAATGCTATAGCTATTGGAGAGACAAACAGAAAAAGCTAACACAAAAATTGTTCTCACAGAAAAGTAAACCAGAATAAGTACTTATAAAGGAAAAACAAATAGAAAACCCAGCATGACACTGATTGCCCGCTGCTCTAGAAGCAGTTATTTGGTCACTCAGCATACATGTTCTTCCTCTCTTTAAATACTGATTGAAATATCTCTTTTTAAATTGTTTTACAAGTATTCATTCTTTGAGAAGACAACTAACTGCCTTCCTTTTGTTCTCAGCTCTCTGGGATATGGAGAGGATCAGCCTCATGACTAACAGCTCTGAGGACTTCTTGACACTTTGTAGTTTTTTAAGCATAACTATACATGTATATATTTATAAGCATGTATGCCCTTCTAACCAAAGTGAAGTATCTTCTTAAAAAATTGTTAAACCTACTTACTGGAGATTTTTGCATTGTACAACAGAAATGGACAGGGCAGTTCTTCACACAACTACAGATCTGACCAACAGAATTCCACCTACACTGTATCAGCAAATTACTAGTTGGAACACCAGTACATAGAAATTACTTATATTTGTATCATTTAAGAGAACTCATATTTTCAAACACTTTACTCAGCACCACCTTGACATTCTTCCTGCTACTAATACCACAGCTGCAACCCAGTGCTGCCTGACAGATCCTGCTCCAAAAGGTTACGAAACCAAGCTGCAGCATTGAGTTGGGGGAAGGGTCTAGCAAGATAGCCACACAAATTTGGGTAAATCTGTAATCAGATTTGGTAAAGTCTTATCTTTGTTATCAGTCTAGAAGAGGGAGCAAACAGCATCACAGTCAAATTCGGAGATGGTATTTAATCTAGATGTGGAGTGAATAACTTGTCATTTAAATTTATTTTTACTTAAATAAGACCTTTCCTATCAAGATGTTTTTTTACAAAGTTTTTTTCTTACTAGTAATGACAAATCCATCATACATAGCATATATTCACTTACTGGAAGATCATCACACTAATTTATCAGTAGCTCGATTCTCTGGTTGGGAAGCACAGAACCACAGTGACAGTATCATACTGACATATCAGAAGCCACTTCTGCATGTGTACTGAGATTATTTTCTTCAGATTTTTTGATAAAATACAAGTGCTTTTTTCCTTCTAATCTGTGACTGGACACTGACAGTGCACTAACTAGAAACAGACAAATCTTTCTTTTATACAAGAAATAAATCTTAAATTAAAGGGAACATGCTCTTTTCCCTTAAGTAGAATTTAAAAAATTATGTTTGTATATTCTGAATGCCAAATTTTCATTACGGAAAGACTTCAACATATTTTAAAAACCCTATTGTTTAAAACCATAAATATGTTATTAACCCTTTAGAAAGTGTCACAAGTAGGAACCTGACGTGTGCAGATGAGTATAACCAAAATGGGTGGCCTGTTGGCATATGTAAGTGGGCAAAACCCAAAGAGTAACAAGATTCCATGTTGATTTGAGCTGTATTATTACTGAATCACAAGTCTGGTTTTCCCTTTAAGTAAACATACACTGAGAACACTTGCAATGCATCCCCCTAAATAGCTGCAGCTATATATTGAATGAAGTATTTTATCTTTCCTTTGGAACAGCAGATTCACAATAGACAAAGGCTTATGAATGTCCTTCAGGGAGAGACAAATAACATGAATGAAGATCGGAACAGGTAAGAAATAAAAGCTTTAGTCAAGATATAAGCAAGAGGAATTCCTCATGAGCAAGGAGACCAACTCCTAATCACACTGTTCTCTGAAACTCATTTCCATGGTTTTTCAACTTCAGCACTGACTTGAGTCTACTAAGCTAATATATAACCGAGTAAAAACAGAAAGCCTGTATTAAAAATGGTTGAGTGTCTTACCTTCATTGTTTTCCAGAACTGCCTTTTCACCCTCCAGTTTGGTTTTACCATATAAATTCAGGGGATTTGGTACATCAGTCTCTTTATATGGAGGGCTTGTTCCATCAAATACATAGTCTGTACTAATGTAGATCAGAAATGCTCCCACTCCAGCTAGGAAGAAAATGTACAGATAGTTTGTATTAATTCATGCCTTCTTTGAAATCCCAAGAGACCCTTAAACCAATCTCCCAAGGATCTCATCTTCCATCCACATTCATTCCCACTGCTTTGTCTGTTCCCTGATTCTTCACAGAGTTGTGCATGCTACTCTTACAGAAAACAGATCGACAGCACACTGATGGAAGAAGTGACATTCACACTTGTGCTATTTGATGTCCCTGTATAAATAGATGCAGGATTTTAACAAGACACCAAATCCATGAGATGGTCTCCTTACCTGCCTCTTTTGCTAAGTTCGCTGAAGCAGCCACATTGAGCTGAGAAGCAGAATCTGGTTGACTTTCTACAATATCTGGCCTTCTCTCAGCAGCACAGTGCACTATAACATGAGGCTGGAAATTAAAGACTAATTTTAAACAAGCAACATGTCAAGAGATGGCAGTTACACCCTAACTCTAGAGCTGACACCCCTCAGGGAAAACTAAGTAACAAAAATAGCATTGTTATTTTTAATTATGGCATTCTGAGGAACATCTTTTACTTACTATTTTTTTACAATACAACCACGCTGTTTCAAGATACCAAAAATATTTATCATTAATTGTGCAATTATGGTCTTCAGTAGCTTCAATTTTACAGCAGGTTTGAAGTTGTGGGGATATTTTTCTTTTTAACTCTGTATAGTAAAATATATACTAATATAAGATATATCTCTCACACACACAGACAAGGGTACTAAAAATTTTTAGATAAGCTATTTACACATGGCTTATTTGACATATGCAGATTATTAAGACGACATTTAAGACTATTTTATAGAATGGCACCCTGTATAATGTATTTCAGGTTTTATACATACCTCTTGGCACTTAGACTGAAAAAGCAGTGAACACTGCACACTATACCGAGTTACTGATGTTGTATTCAAATATTCCTCCACTTCCCCAGAACTGTATATTGACGCATTACCGTGTCAATAACTCATACGTATCCTTTCCTTTCCTTTCTTTTCCGCTGGCATGTACAGCTGTGCCTGCAGCCTGCCTGCGGTGAGCACAGTAAAGGGCAGAGCTGTCTGTACCTACAGAGCAAACCTCTGCTTTGGGTGGGGCAGAACACGCAGCAGCACCTCTGCCAAAGCACCAGTCCCACTCATGCCCCAGAATTCAGCAGCACTATCAGCTGACTACTGGACACATAAAGTACCCCTCTCATCCACTTTCTACTCCAGAAACTTACCTGAAAATCATGGATAATGTCATGAACTGCAATAGAGTCCAGAAGATTAATCTGTTCAAATCTGGGCTGAGCTCTCCTGTATCCACAGCCAACTGCATTCCAATTATTTTCATTGAAATCTTTAAACACAGCTCTGCCAAGAAGTCCCGTAGCACCAGTGATCAAAACTCGCCTACTGGGAATGTCAACATCTTCCTAGGGAAATGATAACAGGAAAAGGTTTTTTTCTGCTGTAATTTTTTACTGTTTTTTTCTTTAAAAGTATGCAAGACTACAGTCGGAGGCTACTGTATTAAGCTTTTCCTGAGTCTTTTGGAGTCTTGTTGGTTGTCTCATGGAACACCAACATCTGGGAGCACCAATACTGCAGCCAGTCAACTATTTAAACATAAATTCAAAGATAATGAAAACAAAATTTCAGTGAGAAACTCATTTACTTCTACAACAATCCAAACCACTAGTGAAGACAGAATTTTAAGTTCATTCAAAAGCTGATAACTTTGTGCAATCTGAAAGGAGGGAAGCAACTTCTTTAGAAAATGGACCCGAAAGATGTGACACTTAGGGTCCAAATCCTACAACAAATAATTCTGGATAGATTGTGCCTATTAAAACCTGCAACATAACTTACTGTAGTAATTAAAGACTTGAATTTTATTATTAAATAGAAGAGTAATTCACTGTTACTCAACACAATCGTCTAATAGTAAGTAAAACCAAGATATCTATACAACAGACTAAAGCTGTACTTCAGCTGCTGCACAGTTTGGTACTTGGGACAGCTGTGAACATCAGCACACGTGAACTTCTTCCCACCTCTCACTAGAACATCAAGTTTTCAAGACAGCAAACACAAGATCCATGTATGTCTCTGCAATCTTTATTTTCCTTTAATGCCTTCCTTCTGTATCTGTCATGAATAAACCCCAAAACTGCCTGCTAAAAACAAAAATGAAGGCATATCTTTACCATGCCAGCGCAGAAAAAACTTTGGGTGTGCAGAACCCACAAATCTTGGATTTCCTGACCATTTTACACACAAGGACAATTTGTGACAAATTAGCATAATTCTGTACATCATAGAATGCTTTCTCCTATGCAGTCTCAATAGCTCAGTAACTTCTAAGCATCCTACCAGACTGCTACTCTTTGACTGCAGCACAGGAAGCCACACCGATCACTTCTAAATTACGGTCTTTCACCCTCAAAGTTACAAAGCTTTTGTTCCATAAGGGTATATGCAGAGGGGCATGATGGAAACAGCCTACCCCAAAACAATTGTTTCAAGTTCCCTGCACAGCACATGCATTTTTCTCAACTCTAAGTCTCCAGATGAAGGTTGACTAATTCCCATTAGTACTGGATGAAAATTAATAATTTACATCTGGACAGTTGCCAGAAAATGACAGACTGCAGCAAGTGATGTTTCAAAAAGCTACTTTTATCCCTAAATTTTACCTGAGAACACAAGCTAATTTACCATTTTTCAGACTACCCAGGCTTCTCTGAAGAGCACAAGCAAGAACATGCAACTACTATTTTCTTCTGTACTTCTTTTCTTAGCAAAGTCTGCAGAGAGTGTCACAGGACCTATGATCAGGGGTTCTACAGCCAGAAGTGCTTGCTAATAGATATTCAACACTTGCTGCAGAACAGAGTCAAAAGGTTCTCTACAAATGTCACTGAATATCTTCAGTAAGTAGAAAGTGACCAAAACAAAACCAAGTGTCGTTTGAAAAATCTGACATTCTTAAGCCTCATTCATCTGTTTATTCTACATATCATAAAGAGGATGTTACATCAGCAGCATAGCTTGAACAGGATACAAACACAGCTTTCACCAAGCACAGCTTGCATGCTATTACTGTTATCTGCAAGACTAATTGACTCCAGTCACTTGTTTCTGAAAGAGCTTCTCATAAATCCAACATCAACTAAATACCAGTCTGAACCTCTTCTTGCCAGAAGTTTTAACAATCTGGTGATACAAAACCTGAAAGAGATGAACTCTTTCCCTGTATGCTGCCTCGCTCCTTCACAGGACTTCACTCAGCTGCAGCAGCATTTCTGTGGTCTACTAATACCATTGAAACATGAAATTTTGAACTTTATAAAGAACTAGCTAATTAAATGTTATCTGATGTCCATATTAGCCAAGAACTTAAAAAAAAGTATTGTGTTTAGGAGTCTCATTCACATAAAAATAACAAGTCATCATATCATCAGATTAAAAAATAGCATTTATGAGACACCAGATCACTTTGTAGACACTACCGAAATATAAAATAACAGTATAATTTATAAAAAGAGCAAAACATGATGCATTTCAAGTTGAAAACCAGAAACCACTACTTATAAAGTTTATAAAGCTTTTCAAGGTTTGTATTTTTATTCAGAAAATTATGATAAACCACCAATTTTAAGGAATGGCCACTAAAACAGGTATAACAGATTTGCAATATAATACGATGAGATACAAGTCACTACAGGGAAGGGAACGTGAGACTGAGCTCTCTCCGCTCTGACATCCCCTGCAGCCACAGAAAGCAAAAGGCAAACCCTGGGGCTTTCCAAAGGCTCGGAATGACAAGTGAACCTACATTCGCGTTGCCAGAAGTTGTGCTGCCTTTGCCTACACGCCCAACCCTCACTGCTGCGGCAGCTCACGTACACCTGTGGGGCACTACCGACACCGCCCGGGACAGCAGGCAGGGACGCGCCTCCCACAGGAATCCTATGTGGAAACACCGCACAAGGTCTCTATCGCCGAGCCCTTCCCTGTGCCACGGGCCGCCGAGCCCCGCGCCGCGACCCCCGAGCACAACGTCCCCGTGGCCATTCCGGTGAGGCCGTGCAGATACAAAAGGACCCGATTCCCGGAACCCGCGGGCGCTCCCAGCTGCGATTCTCAGGTACCCGCGCCCCTCAGGGCGCAGCTCCAGCAGCCGCGGCCCCCCGGGCCCGGCCCCGCTGCGAACGCATCAGCACTCCGGGCCTGCCCGCCCGGCCCCGCGCTGCACTCCGCGGCGGGCTGCCGGCCCCACCTCCACGAGCTCGCAGCGTCCCGGCGCGAAGCGGATCCTAAGTTCCTTCTCCCGGCCGACCATGGCGGGGCCGGGCCGGGC
>VYZQ01021624.1:0-41453 GCA_013400655.1 Mystacornis crossleyi
AAAGTGCTACTTCTCTGGGAAGTTACTTCTTTCTATGTTTCTGATCCAAGCCCATCATTTCACCCCTGGATGTGCATTTTTTTAATGTGAATTGCTGGAACCAGATTGCTGGAGTGGCAGGATTTATCAGCCCAGAATCAGGGGCAATAGAGACGAAACATCTGCTCCTGTCACCCCTTCACTGTGTCCCCTGAGTACCCTGGGTGCTGTGTGGGGGAGTGAGGCAGCCCTTTTCACATGACCACCCTGCTGATAGCAGATTGTGGGGGTGAAAACCTTGTTTTCCAGCTTCAGCTGCCTGTTCCTGTGCTGAAAAGTGCCTTTGTTTTACCAGCATATTCTCAGGGGAATCAAGGACACTTAAAAATGTTTTTTTATAGAGCAAAAGGCCTGACTTCTCCCACTTGGAGAGGAAGGGTTTTATTTTCCAGTGCATGGTAAGAAATTGTTTTGAGACATCTGCAAACAAGGTGCTGTTAAGGCAGGTTGGTTCTGTGCTTGGAAGGGAGTTGGTGCTGCTGTTTTCCTTATTTACTTTTTCTGGTAATTTGGTCCCACAGCAAAATTAAGTTCTTCTTTCTACTGATCTTATATTCTTACTAAATACGTGGAAGACTTATATCCTCAAGACCAATATTTCCCTGCAGGATGGGATTGACACATCCACATGGATAGATAGTGTCATCCTGTCAGCCTCTCCCTTAGGCAGCCCGGGATGAAGATCATTACTGCATTTTATCATCATAACCACAACTGCAAACCACCCTTGATTAGTAAGGAAACAGTTGACAACCAGCTTTTGCAAGAGGTTTGAAACAAAGCTTAGAAGCAGCCACATCAGTAAGTTTAATCTTCTATTTTAACTCTTACCATAAGAGATGTCTACAGCCTGTAGTGCGTAGTACTTGCAGCAGGCTGGCTTTTGGAAAAGCCAGAAATGTTTGGAAAATTCCTGTCCTTTGATTTCCATCCCTTGACACACTGAGATCTCAGAGGAGCTCTGCAATCCATCGTGTCCTTGAAAGCCTGTGCCGTAAATAAAAAGAGCATCTGAACTCTGATTTTGTAGCTGCTTGAATTTCAGTGGGAGCTCAGGATCCTGTGTGCTGAGCTGCAGGATTGGGCCTGAAAGGTGTTTTGCAAAAACCTCTTCCCTTCAGTCACATTCTCTCCTAACAACCCCCTGATACAAACTGTGGCCAGTGTTTGCCAGCGTTGCCTGACTGCGTCGTGTTGGAGATGTCCTTGTCTGAGGGGCAAATAATAGTTTGAATAAACATCCTTTCAGTCTCTGACTTCCTTCCAAAGGAAATACAAACCTTGGCAGAAGAAAAAAAAAGAGTTGTTCAAGTCAAAGCAAGCCAGGAGGGGATTCTTTGCTGAGTCCCTGCCCTCAGCTGCCCGTGCTGCCCTTGCAGGTGAGGGAGCGCCTGGAAAGCTCAGCCTTGGCTTTCCCATCTCCTGTCAGCCACAGCTGCCCCAAAAATGCTTGGGAATCTTGTGCTGGCACTTGATTCAAGTGCTGCCCAAGTTACTGGGGTTTATCATCAACCTCTCTCCAGTCTCTTTTTTTAGAGACCAGTGATCCAGGCAGGTTCCTAGAAGCCAGGCTGAGGTTACCAGCCTTGGCAGATTGGGGTTTTTTGGAGGGGATTTTTTTGGTTATTTACCAACCGAGCCCAGCAAAGCTCTTTCCCTGTCTCGTGGAGGAGCCTTGTTGAGAGCTGCACCTTCCCAGCTGTCCAGGAGAGGGGAGCCCAGCCTTGGTTTTGAGAGCAGGATAACGTTTTGCTGATAACTGATGGTGAGGGAGGGCTGCCAGCGGAGACAAAGCTGGGCAGTGCTGCGTTATTGTCCCAGTCAGGAATCCAAATCCCAGCCTGGCCCAGTGGGGAATACGGAGTGTGCAGCTATGGAAATGTGCTCCCCGTGCTCCTTAAGGAAAAGGAGACCTTAGGGATAGGAAGGCCAAAATCCTAATTGCAGATCCAGCTGCTGTGCTCCCTCTGATGGAGTCTCCTGTCCTGTCTGGGATAATGTTTGGGATAACACTCCTGTGCCCCCCTGCCTACTGAGATGGTGGAGCAGGGCTTTGAGGTGAGTTGTAGCTATGAGGAGGCACTTCAGTAAGAAATTTTCATGTTAGAGTAGCTTTTTATAGTCTATCAGCTTTTAAACTGTTCCCCAAACAGTCTTGCTCACGTACACGTATGTGTATAAATTAGCAGTGAGGTGTCTGAAAAACTCAGGTTCTGAGTCTAAAAATAAAGGCCATCAAATAGAGGTGGCCCCAAAAGAGTTATTTAAGCAGCTCTGAGGACAAGAATGCTCCCTTCTCCACAAAGCATAACGTTTCCCAGTTCATAGCATCTGCCTTTTTGAAATTTTGCCCTAGAATTTCCTCCAAATGCAAAAGCCTTAAAATAGTCTGGCTCATTTGGCTTCCCCTTCCTGGTGCGATATTTCAGTAAAAGCTGCAGACAATGCCCCGAACCTCAGAAATTATCTCACTAATGATCCTTTTATGGGAGGAAACAACAGCCGTGGGTGGAACATTCCTCTGCAGGGCGTAACAAAATTTTCCTTGGGAGTCCCAGACTTGGACTATTTTGGATGCCTTGGGAGGAGGCTGGGAATGCAGGAGCTGCTGTGGTTCAGTTGTAACAGTTTCTAGGGAGCCAGTGCTATGCGATTTTTCCTCTGTGAGGTTTTTTTTCTCAGAGCTGCTGCTGCTGCTGAACTGGAGTGTGGGCTGACCTTGCTGAGAGCTGCAGTCCAGTTGTGGCATAATTTCCTCTCTGCCCTGGGGTGTAGTATAAAAAGTTCCCATAGATTTTTCCACGGAGCGTTTAACGCGCTCCGTACGGTTTGATGTGTCACTCCTCAGCTGTGTTTATTGCTGGAGCTTCTGCATGGACTGGCTGTAATTTTTTTGACAGTTGCTGACATGCCTTTGCTGGTTGTTTGGCTGAAGCTGCTTCACCTATCAGGCTTTTGTCCTTGTAATGAGTAGCCTCTGCATTTGCTGCTGGTTTAACCCTTGACAGCGTCTGTGCAGCCAGGATGAGGTGCCTGGGTGGGTAAAGGTGAGGTAGCTTCAGCTGAAATCCATTTTGGAAAGAATCAGGAGTCCCTGAGGAGTCCCAAGATCCCAGATGGATTTGTGGCTTGATAGTTTGACTCTGAATAAAACCCAAAAAACTTCTTTCTGTTGTCTCTGGTCCATCTTCCCCTTCCTGCCCTGTGCACGTGGAGTGCATAAATGACTGAAGTTGCATCAAATAAGGACTGTGTTTCAAAGAAAAATGGGGTTTATTGCTTAATGTGTCTAACTCCATTAGGGTCTGGCTCAATTAGGGCTAGAGCAAAGTTAAGTCTTAACTAGAAGAGCAAATGGATGTGCCTGGGCTGGGAAAAGCTTTGGGTGTTTTTCATGGCTGAAGATACTGGCTGATAACTTGGATTGCTTTGGTTGGCTGCTTCTTTGTTTCTGCTCCACGAAAAAAGTGATACATTTTTTTTTTTCTCATAACTCCAGCAGTACAAGAAAAGGGATGGCAGCTGCTGTGGTCAAATAATATGAATATATCTTTTCTGCCCAGCCTGAGGCCAGGCAGTTCAATTGGCCATCCCATCCTTTGGCCAGCCAGGGCTGTCCTTTCTCCTGGCATGGGAAAATGAACATCTGGGGATGTGGGGAGGCTCCGACTGCCTGCCCTGCCTTGGGAGTGCTGCAGTGTCTGGCAGTGCTGAAGCCTGTGGGAGGAAGAGGCTGTGTCTGGCAGAGGAAAATGCCCACAGGTTGTGGGTTTGACAAGGTCATAGCTGGAAGTACGTGAAACGCTCCTTTGGTTTTTGTTTTCTTTAAACAGAGATCAGGACACACTTTGCAGAATCAGTAGAGGGAGGAAGGAGGAGATGAAGATGGACGGTGAGCAGAAGAAGAGTAGGGTGCAGGTGCCACACATGGCAGAGGGCAGTGGGAGTGGGGTCCTGTGCTGCTTTTCTGAGCAGTGTCCTGAGCCCCAGGGCAGCTGGTGGGTGCTGTCACCACAGTCAGTGGCTTGTCTGGGTACAGGCAGTGTCAGCCTGGCAGGCAGGGAGGTGATTTTGTGCTCTCTTTGCACAAACCTGCTTAATAAACAGCACTGTTGCTTCAGCCTCTCTCCTTCACCTCCACCTCCTCGAGTGCAGGTGGCTTTTCTGACTGCAGGTTGTGTTTCCCGCCGAACTGAGGCAGTCAGTGCCTGCAGATCTCCTCCCGTGGGCACTTTTCTGACATTTATTTATTTATTTCAACACATGCTCACTTCCAGCCGTCAAATTCCAGTGCTGCTTCCTCGGCCGCAGTGCTCGGGTTTGGCTCACGTGGAAGGTGTGGATGTGCCCCTGCTGCTGGGACAGCACTGGCTGTCATAAGCTCTTAATAACTAATTAAACCTAAGTCTCTGAAATATTTGGGGGCTATTTGGTGTCGCAATCCCTGGTGCTGTAAGCACCATCTTTCAGTTATATTCGTTCTGTCCTGCCCGGCTAAGCTTTATCTCCTGGATTTTTATGACCGGGTCATTATTCTGAAATGTGAGCATATGAGATACGACTTGTGTTAGATTTCAATACCTTTTAAGATGGTGAATGGATTGGGGTTAAATACGGCGTTTTGAGCTGTGTGACTTTATGTATTTTATGAAAAGTCTTGCCACGGATTCTGTAAGGCTCCAGCTGGGTGATTAAAGTCCCATAATATTCTTTTGTAACCCATGAATAATAAGCAGGAGCTGAGCTGCCAAAATAAATCAAAAGTGAGTTTCATTCAGAGTCATTTCTCTACTGAATTGTGACAGCTGGACAAGGTTCTTCCCTTGTAGAGACACTGAGCTTTTTCTAGCCCAGAACACATTCGGTGAGCAGGGTGTCAGGTGAATGGCATGCCAGGAAGAAACAGTGCTGTTTATTCTCATTCTGGCATAATTTTTGCCATCTGCTGCAAGGCAGAAGCAAGTCTGAGCTTGACCTTGCCTTGTGCTTCAGTGGGGATGTTCCTGTCCTGTGGCCTGAGGCTGGGAATGGGGTTTTGTTTGTGCTGGCAAGAGGCAGGTGCTGGTCGTGGTGGTGTTGAAGGCAGTGCAAGCTGCACTGTGACCAGTCGAGGGTTTGATGCCAACAGAGCAAGAAACCCGGCCTGAAAATAGAATTCCAGCAGGGAGGAGATTGTGTCTCACTGTGGATATTTAAAATTCTTTTTTTCCCCCCTCTTTTTTGAATTTTTTTTGTTGTTGTTGTTGTTGTTGTTGTTGTTGTTGTTGTGTCACATTTTTGGTGTGTGGTCATGTTTATTCCAGCTGTGTTGCTTCCATGCTTACAGCAGGTAAACTGAGAGCAGTTCCACTTGGAAATTCCTACTTGCAGAGTTCCTGGTGTGGTTGTCCTTTCTCCCCATTTATATTTGCCTTTAAGGTCTCAACCTGTGTTGGTTTTGACTGGGGCAGAGAAAGAGCCCCATACCTGTGATGAAAATTAACTCTACCCCAACCCAAACCAGCATGTGAACATGGATATGAATTCACCTTGCAGAATCTGATGTAACTCAAGTGGTTGCTAAACTTATCCCCCCACAGGAGTCAAGCTCTGATATTGCAGATGTGGCTCTGATATTGCAGCTGTGGCTCTGATATTGCAAATATCACCGATTGCATCGTGCGAACACATCCACACGCAAATCAGCTGGAGTCCCTCAGTTGCTTACAGACTTCCCAAATAAGTTTAACGTGCTTTGCCTCTGATCAAACAGACCCAGGCAGCTCCAGGATGGAGCGAGGGTGTGAGCAGCACTGCCAAGGGCACTCGGTTATCCGAGGTCCTGCAGGACACGGCGTGTCCTGGGCACAGGGAGGTGCAGCAAACACCTGCAATCAGGGTGTCAGCAGAAATGGAGGGCAGAGACTCACGGCTTGGCTATTCCCGAGTAGATAAGGAGAATAATGAGTGTCTGCACGGGGAGCTTTACCTACATGATAACAGTGTTTAATGTTGGGCGTGGGGCAAGGCTGTGGCTGCTCACCTGCCACGTGATGAAGCTGTAGTAACCTGCCATGAGGTGATGATGGAGCTGAACCACGAGGCCCAAGCCTGCTGAAGCTCTAGAGGCTTTACTTTTTAGGTTGTGCAACTCCCACAATTAGCATTTAAATGGCCACGCAGCTCTGGTTTGGGTTAGGTGTGTGACTGTAAAACTCCTGTAAAATTACTCACTGGAGCAAAACCACTCCAACCTCGGTCACAGCACCTTTCTCGTGGTGCAGACACCCCTCTGCAGGGCTGGGTGATGCAGTAAAAACTGACAGCTCAGAGAGGTGCTGGGCCAGCCCAGGGGTGCAGCTCAGGAGTTAAACCGCAAGGTTTTAGCCAGAACTACCTGGACATCACCTCTCACTTCAGCCTGTGTGCCTGTCAGTGTTTGTGCAGCTGTTGGGAACGTGGGGTTTGATTTCCAAGCACGGTTTGGGGTTAAGTGAAGGGGCAGTTACGGCAATTTTAAGCTTCGTGCAGTGTCGGATGTAATCTGCTGATATAAAGTGTCCTGTGCAGCCTGAGTGGTTGGGATTGGAGCTGATGACACAAAACTCTCTCCTTCAGTGACAATTGTAGTAGTTATGTACTATTTGCTGAACTCCTAGGGTAGAAATCTGCTAAAATCAAACCCCAGGGTGACGAGCCCTTCAGATTTCATCTGCTCAGAGAAATCAGCTGGCACTGTCCTGTGCTGAGACAGGCCCAGGCTTCAGCTGCCGTGGTTTATCCCTGGCTGTAAAACTTCAGGGTTTTCTCTGAAATGAAATCAGTCTGAGAAAGTATATTTCCACCCTTTCTCGTTCTGGAGGGACCGGTTTGTATGAGGTTCCAGCAGCAGAAATTGTGAGGCTGGTTCCAGCGTGTGTGAGGGTTTCTTTGAAATCTCCACAGCTGAGGCTCCTCAGAGAATTGGGGATGGGAACTTATTTTTAGTCGTGGTCTAGATTTTCATTGATCTGGGCTGTAAGCGTGGCAGCAAATGAAAGAAGCATTAACACTTGGTATTCAAGAGCAGGGACCAGGCCAGGAGCATGAAATTCTCAGCATCATGACCACAGCCCTGTTTGTAACATTAAAAATACATTTGGATGCTGTGAATTTGGCAGATGTCAAGTGTCTATAAAACACTTGGTAAAGGGCAGCTTTCTGATGTGAATAACAACATTCAATTGAACTGTATATTGGCTAGAATCAAATAAAAATAACATGGTTCTAGCACAACACCAGCAAGCAAATAGAAACCGTGGAGGTATTTTAACCATCACTGGGGAAAAAAAAACAGTGTTAGTTCTGTTAGTCCCCAAGCAAGGAAACTTCATCTGAAAATTTTCTTTTTTCCCCCCAGTTCAGTGACATTTTCTAGTAACACAGAGGCCTCTTAATTCCTATTTGCATATTTCCTGCTATTGAAGTATTCTTCTTGCACAAGATTCCTGATAAGATGCATAAAGAGGTATTTAGAAATTAACACACCCACTAATGAGCTGCTGGTTGATGGAGTGATGTGACAGTTCCGTACCTGGGCTGGGAGGGGAGGAGGAGGCCGTGTCCATCTGCAGCACTGCAGGGATTTGGAGAGACTGACTGTAACGCGCTGGGCTGGGTTTTTTTTGGCTGGAATAATTGCTGCTAACACTGGTTTTGTGTGTATGAATGTCAGCCTGGTACTGTAAGTCACTGGAACATAACCTTTTAAAGAAGGCATCGCTTCCAAATTTAACAAACAAGTCATAGTCTGGTCCCACCTCTCGCTTGGGTTATTTTCTTCCCTTCTTTTGCTGCTTGGAAGAGCTCGTGTGAAAAGGTGACACAAGGAATGATGTGTGGTCTGACCTTAGGAGTTGCCTGGGGCAATGCCAAGGAAAGCTGTTTTTTAGGCAGTCTCTCAGTGATTCATGATTTACCTCTGCTCCCTGTTGTTTTACACCGGCGCCTTTGGAGTCTTTTCCTGTCGCGTCTCAAGGTGAAGGAGGTTGCAGAGCTGTAGCTGATTCACGGGCTGTGTTTTTCCCTCCAGCTTTGGAGAATTTGGCGAGCAGCAGAGCTGCTCACTGGCTGCCCAGCTTGCCTGGGCTCTGGCTGTGAGCTGGAGTTGGGTTTTCCACCTCCTGCGTGTGGCATCTCAGCTCTCTGCCTTTCCTCTCCGCTGCGAACACGAGAGCTCCCACTGCATAAATACTGGGTGAGAAACAGGGATGGCCAAAAACACATCGTGGCCTTAAACTGGGCCATCCCCTTGTGTGTTCCTCTCCATGAGCTGTGCTTTGGGAGCTGCTGGGAAGTGCCCACAAGGCACCCCTGGAACTGGAACACCCCGCATCCCCTGCTCCCCCACCCCGGGACGTGTCGGACACGCTACACCACAGAAGGAGGAATGTGATCCGTGGTTGAAGCCTTGTACCAAGCACTCTGTCTGGAGCCTCTCCCCCTGTGGCTGGTCCTGCCCTCTTTGCTAAATTTACAGCTGTCAGAGCAGTTGGGAAGCCCGGGGTCAAACGTTCCGGAAAAAGCCTCGGACGCCGCTGACCGCTGGCTCTGCCTCCCGTCGGCCGAGCCCTCTCCACACTGTATTTCTCAGCTGGTGCTGGGACTCAGAGGTTGCATAAAGTTGAATAAATAATGCTGATGGGTTAATTGTAGCTTGCAGGCTCAGTTGTTGATTAGAGTCATATGGTGTTTTTCCAGTACGTCGCAACCTTCGTTTCAACATCCTTGTTTCGTACAACCACAACAGATCATGTCTCCAGTCTCTTTATTTATTCGTGGTCCTCTGCCCCTGGAATGAACTGCTGGTGGAGGAAAGGAAATGCAATAACTTCACTCCTGGTTGCTGTTTGGGGTGTGTACATTTACATGTTTCCCAGTTGCACTGATGAGGAAACCAATAAATTAGTAACGCGAGGTGAACCCTGCGCCGGGCCACAGCTGGGAGATTGCTGCCTGTCATCCATCATGAGAACCAGATAGACTGGAGTAAAAGCAATTCCTATCCTCTTGATCTTATTTTTCCCTAGAATTTCTGTCCAAAGTAAACCTATTAATAAAATAGTAACAAAAGCAGTAAGAAAATGCTCTTAAAATTCATGATTCGCTGTTCTAGCAGGAATAGAGTGTGAAGGGAAATGCATTTTTTCCAGTACAGTGTAGCCTTCAACGTGGCTGTGTTTTCCCCTCTTCTTTTACAGCTGAGAAATAGCCATTAATTACATTAATAAACGTCTGTATTACACCTTGAGCAGTTAGACCTACTTTCATGCCCTAGATGTTGGTTTCATCCAACAGGAGGAGACCACACTTCTTTAATTCATCAGATGGGGCAGAGCACATGGTGTCTCATTTTCCCAGAGTTTTTAAGGAGATAAAAGTGTCAGGCGCAGTGATGACACCAGTTTGCCTTATTTTTGGCAGTTTTCAGTGCTCAGGGACAGAATCCCGTTTTCCTCTGCTCAGTGTTCCAGGGGCAGTTTTTAGGTGGGGATTTTGCCCACCCTGAGTGTGCTGCTTTCCACTGAGCAGCAGGAACATGTTCTTCACCCACTTTCCTGTAAAGGGCCTCTGCTGTTTTTTTAAGCACAAAATTATTAAATACCACCATTTGAGAAATAGGTTCTTTTTAAGAAGCTCTGACTTCCCTGGGATCGTGCAGAAAAATTAGCATTTGACATTAGTGCTGAAGCAAAGGGAAACAGCAGTTGGCACCTGTGAAGGATTTCAGGCTGATTCTTTAATTTTTTACAGACCTATCCAAAGCTCAGACTGTGCAGGACAGTTGCTGCTTGCTTAATAACCCACTTGAGTAATGTGCTGCAGGCCTGAGTACAGAGACAGAGCTAAAGATGCTGAAAGGAGCATTCTTTGCTTCTTTGCTTTGCACTTAATCCACGAGCCTTTAAATGGAGGACAAAATTTCTTTCTCAATGGTTGGTGGAGCCTAAGGGGAGGCTCCTGGGGGTGTTCAGCCCTGGTACAGCCTCCCTGCAGCACATTTTTGTGTGTTCATGTCCCTCGGTGAACATCTGTCTGGCAGCTCTGTGACAGCAATCGATAAAGTGTTAACTTTCACATGATTCAGAAGATACTTCAGAGGAGACTTCCCCCCCCCCACTCTGGAAAATGAATTATAAACCATCTCCAACTTTTCTACTTTTATTATAACCCACCTATATTCCAGCAAAAGCTGCTGGCGGATAGTTTCCTCATCCATTTCCAAATGAAGATGTGTTAAATTTATTTGCTGAAGGAACTTGTAGCTTGTGCTGTAACCTTGGTCATGGGGCTGGATGTAAAAACAGAGGGATAGAAGCCCACTTAACAGCGGGAAACAAAGTGGAGCTGGAGCTGGAAATGTTATCAGCCTGGGAAGGCAAAACGTGTTGAATTACTTCGGAAGGCAGATTTTGGACATGTGATTTTGGACATGTGGCTTCGCTCACTGAATCCACGTGTGGTTCGCGCTGGGTGTGTGAGGTCAGGCTGTGCCATGGTTGTATAAAGAGGACCAGGTGCCCCAAGAAAACAGCACTAAAACCCAGGTGAGATCCATTTCCTGGGCTCGACCTCTTTACCTGCCAAACCTATGCTTAGAAAGAGCAGTTCCTCCTGCAGGTGGGTGGGAGGCTGAGCTGCCCATTCCAAAGGAATCAGCGTCATGTTTTCCACTAGGATAATATCCTGCTAATTCAGCAAGGGGTTTAGGCAAGCACTCAGCATTCTGTATGTGTATTTTTTATTTATAATTAATGATGAGCATAGAGGTCTTGTGGAGGTTTCATTTTTCTGCTCTAATTATGCGTTGATCAGGAGTAAGTTCTACCTATTTTTCCACGTTTAGTGTGTCAAAATGTAATCCAGTAACCTTAAAGAGCTGCTTTCATAGAATATCTTGATGAAATTTTGCCAAAGCATTATTGTAAAATGGATACTGAAACCCTGGTTCACTCAGGTTCAATATTCCAACATGGTACATTGACTTTTGTTGTGCTGATATTTTCTTTGTAAGAAGACTTCTCCCCTCCACTGCCTCAGCCCCAGGGGCTGTTTGCTAAGAGCAGCTGTGTATTTCTTAGAAAGGTGAAAACTGAATGCAGATTTTCTTTCCACTCTGACCTTGTTTCTTTTCCAGGCCCTGGAAGAAGCCCAGAAAGCCATTCAACAGCTCTTCGGTAAAATTAAGGATATTAAAGACAAGGCTGAAAAATCTGAACAAATGGTGAGCAGCACTTTCTTTCTGGCCTTCATAAGGGAGAGGACGCTGGCTTTTCCTGTCAGTAACATTTTTGTCCTTGCTCCTGACTGGTTGGTAATTTCCTACTGAGCCTGTGTGGAAGCTGTAGTGTTCACAGGGCTGCTGAGCTGGCACCTCCACAGTCCCAAAGAGGGGAGAGTGCCTCCTTCTCTCCTAAAAATGTTATTACGGGGCTTGATACTTAACCAGAATCCTTTTCCCTTCCCTAGGTGAAGGAAATCACCCGGGATATCAAGCAGCTGGATCATGCCAAGCGTCACCTGACCACCTCCATCACCACCCTCAACCACCTCCACATGCTGGCAGGGGGGGTGGATTCTCTGGAGTAAGTGTGGGAACTCTTGATGGCACTTTGGACACCACTGCTGAGCTGTGAAGTTTGTGCCGTGTTCTCTCTGGGTCTGCCACAGCTGCCTGGTTTTTTGGAGGGGATTTTGCTGCACAGTGTGGATTTCTGCTGGCAGAGCCTGCGTTGTTGTGTTTAAAAGTTTGCAGCATTGATTACTCGAATTGCCCTGGTGGTCCTTGGTGATAAGGAATGAGTCTGGCTTCATTAAGGAGTAGGGCAGCCTGTTAGGAATCCTCATTAGGATTCCTCACTCTTGGGAATTTGGCAGGGTTTTTATCAGTCTTGCATCTAAAAACTGCAATGAGTTTTGGTAAAGGTCTACTCTAGTTTTCATTGTAGCCTGAGTTTAAGGAAACCTTACAGCTTGTACTGTGTATGAATTGGGGGGTTAAATATTTCTAATAATCCAGTGTGGGTTTTTTAATATGCTTGAGGAACACCCAGTCTAGGAAGATACAGTTTTTGTCCTGTTGCATCTGTGAAGTTGCACAGCCTGGTCTTGGTTTGTAGCAAATCCTGCACGAACGCCGGGCCGAGAATAAAATTTCACTTAGCCTGCTGTCTCCGCTGGAATGATCCGAAAGGATGATATAAAAATAAATTAACTTGATTTCCTTTTTTCGCTGTCAGTTCCCTGTGAAAGTTATTAACAGAGAAGTCAAGGCTAATGGCTTTTCAGCATCGTTCTCCTCCAGAGAAGCTTTAACTCACACTTTGTGTGTGATGATGAATGGCTTCACTCAGGTCATTACAGTGAAATAACATTTACTGCCTCCGGACCCATACTGGGAAGCGGATGCATTCAGTAGTTTACATGTTCCTTGCCAAGTGTTGCTTTTGACATTTCTGTTTTTTTGAGGCATTGTTAGATGTGTGCCAGATTGGTTTATTTTAGCGTCGCTTAAGTGAAATTTTAATGCTGCAGTGGAATGTTAATGAAGAGCTGTGTGTTTTAGAAAAATAAATGTCAATAAGGACCAGCGTGACCCAGTGGGGATGAAGTAACCTGTGGAATTACCACACAGGATTTTCATTGAATCTGCCTTTGTAAATCTTTAATTTCCTCTGCAGGGCTATGACCAGGAGGAGACAATATGGGGAAGTCGCCAACCTTCTCCAAGGTGTCGTGAATGTGCTGGAGCACTTCAACAAATACATGGGGATCCCTCAGATTCGACAGCTCTCTGAAAGGTAAAAGGTTCAAACCCTGAGCACTTCCTTTCCTGCCGGGGAGGAAGGGTAGGAAATGTCTTAGGCAGATCCAGAGTCTCAAGGATGTGAAGTCTGGACATGGTCCTTGGAGCTTCTCTACAGCCAAAACAAACAGGTTAAAACTGGACAGAGTTTGCTCAAATCTGGAGCAGCCCATTCTGTTAAATAACTCTAATTAGTGTGAATGTAACCTGTTCTGTGCTTTTTACTGCCTGGCTTTCCATTTTCTTACCTGGAGGAACCTGTGGAAGCGCAGATTGTTCTGTGTGATCCTCACTGCGGGTGTTTGTGGGGAGCCCCGAGGAGAAGCTCAGTGGTGGGGCATGAAGCACAAACCTCTTCATGCACGTGGTGATGTCCGGGGCCCCCTTCTGCCTCAGCATGAACGTCAGTGCTGCTGAGCTGCTGTCAGCCTGCGGTGCCCCAGGGCTTAGACAGAATTTCTCCTTGTGCCTTTGCCAAACTTGGTTATTCTGAGCACCCTAAGTCTCTTCTGCCAAAACCTGCTCCTGTTCTGCTGAGATCTGAGGCTTGCAGCCAGTCTTGTTCTGCTGGGCTTGTACAGTTCTGATTTCCTGAGGCGGAGTTACACTTGAATTTGGGGAGTTTTGGTGCGTCTCCCACGGCAAGTCCCCACCAACCCTCAGCAGTAGCAGGTGAAGGCTCAGTGGTCACTAAGCCACCATTTCTCCTTGGTCTTGGCTCCATTTGGGATGGGACAGCTGGGAGTTGAGGGAACAAGGCCCTCCCTGTTCTAGGGGACATTGCTGTCCCTGCCTGAGGTGGCTTTGCTCATTGCAGATGTACTCGAAGAAGTCTTCCAGGCACAGTAATTAATTTTTTTGGTGACTCCCTTTGCTAAGACAGCAGCTGGCTCCCTGTGTTGTTTAGTGATGGAAACGGAGTTTGAATGATTTGTTTGTAATGTTTTCATGTAAAGCTGTTGGCCTTTCTTTATGGCACAGATACCTCTTCCAGAAAACACAGATGGAATCCATGAAACAGAGCAAAAGAAAAATTCTCTCTGAATGTAAAGAGAGGGATGGAGCCTTGTTTAACAAAGCATTTGACCATAAGCATTTGCTTAAATGAACACGAACATCAAGGAAATGTAAACATATGTCAGTGCTTTTCTGAGTTGAGGCTGTTGTCTCTTCCAACCTTGTGCTGAGAGAGAGTGTTTGCTTCATTTTCTTCCAGAGTGGTAATGCCCTTAGGGCAGAAACCTGCTGTCATTGGCCATTTTAAGGCCAAATATAATTTAAGCCTTGGTCCAGAATTCTGGCTGGTTTTCCCTTTCTGGTGGACGATTATTTAATACTTTTGTAGTTGCTGATTGTTGTAAAAACCAATTCAGGCTCGTGCTAAAAAGACCTGGTGGTTTCGAGTCACGCCAGCGAGACTGGCAAGGACCTGGAGGAAAACTTCTTTTGTTTTAGTCTCCCTTCAAGATAAGGATCTGAAAAGCTCAAGAAAGTCTGCTCCTCCTATTTTTAGAATTGCCTCGGCAGGGTTTTCCTTCCAGTGTTTATACAGGGAGAGCTGCACCATCTGGTAGTGATAGAGGAGGCTGCTTGTGGGGCGTCAGGAGCTGCTCTGGGGTGCTGCTGGGAGCTCTTTACTGCTCCACATCCAGGCAGAAAATTCCTGCAGGGAGGTCCATGGCACCATAGTTCTGCTTTTGGAGTTTGACTCCATGTCTGCGTGTTAGGGCCTGGTTTGGAGCTGACTTTTCTCTCTCTTTTGCTTGGAAATCCTTTCGTGATTCATGAAACAGCAGAGGAAGTTTGCCTGGCTTCTTGCGGGGATATTTTTAGACTGTGAAATTGCTGGGGTTTGATATCTCATGGATTTGTGTTAATGGTACAAGTGAAGCCTCTAGGATGTTTGGGAAGGCAAGAAATGCTTTAGTAGATGTTGGCACAGACCTGGGACAGTAACCAATGCCTGTTATATACAATAAGCCCATTATACACACTGCTAAACGGGCAGATTCTGTTGCTTTCTGATATAAAAAGCCTCTTTTTTCATGGTGTGAATGGAATGAAGCCAAGTATGAACGGGAAACCATGGGAAGGAGAAGTGCCTGCTCGGTGGTGTTGGATGTGCTCTTTGTCATGGGGTATTCAATTCAGGTTGCTGCTCCTGGGTGCTGTGGGAAGTAATGATGTGTTTTTAATGTTGTTTTCCACCTGTTCCGTCTCTTTGAAGATAACCAAGCAAAAATCCCTCTGTAAGGATTAATTGGAAACCAGGACTGAGCTCTCGATTGGCTTCTTGTGCTGATCCTGCTGAGTATTGATGTAAAAATGTCACAGTTCATATCCAAATGTAAATATTTTCCTAAGAGTGTTCCTAAAACAACCTCTGATGCGGTGCATTGGTAGTTGTTGTAGTAAACAGGAATATTTTCTTATCTCCCAATCCCCTGCTGTTTTCTGTCTGTGGAGGGAGGTACAATTAGTGGTCCCAAACCCACCCATAAAAGTGGTCTTGCAGGCCCAGCAGATAGTGGAAAAAAGCCTGGAAAGTATTTAGGAGAAAGATAATTACAAGTTTGCCACAGGAAAACGGGCTGGCTCAGCCTCTTTTTATCTCAGCAAGCTGCCAGGCGTGGTTTAAGATTTCTGGTAGCTTTGGCTAAAGGGATTGTGGTTTCTAGTAATTGAATGTCATTTGAAACATAGCAGTGGGTTTTCTTGTTTTTATTTTTTAAAGGCGGGGGAAATGGAGAACAAAAGCCACTAATAATAAAACAAAAAGTCAGAGGAACAGAAATCATTAATAGTGGGATAACCAGAGGGTTTGGCAGCCCCAGGAAAAGGCAGTTCCCCGCTGTGTGGGATGTGGGATGGCTGCTGGGATATCCCAGCACGTTCCTGGGGGAGCCTGCCCAGGGAAAGAACCCTTATCAAACCCACCTGAGGCTCTGAGAGGTCCTGAACCTCTTATCTGGGCTTGCTGAGCCCATTCACTTTGTGCAAAGTGGTTCCACACACACACTCAGGCACGTGCAGGGAGCTCCTTCAGCAGGCTTTTATCTCTGCAGTTTCCACTGCGTCGAGAATATTCTGAATTATTGCAAAGCTGGCAGCTTTCCACAGGGGCAGTAATCTCCAGTGGCTAAAGCAAGTGCCCCCTGTGTGCTCTGCCTGAGGCAGTTGAGCTCTGAAGAGGTGGCAGAAAGGTTTTCCTGCTTCTGGGTGCATGTTCATTAACGTGAAAATAATTGAGTGTGTCTGTGTGTGTGGTTATATAAAGAGTGGTATTTACTGGGAGGGCACTGGGGCTCCCTGTCCTTGCTCACACGCAACTTAACTTTTGGGTACTCTGAAGGCTCTGCCCTGTCCCTCCCAGAGAATATGAAGAAAAAAAAGATTCAAACTTACTCTCCACGTCTGCTTTTGAGAGATTTTTATGCAGGACCTATTTTTAAAAAATACATACTTTTAATATCCCACTTGAGCAAGGCATTCCTGCAAGTTTCTTAATTTAAGGATATGAGAATCCCCATTAAGACTATCCTTAAGTACTTTCCTGAATCGGAGCCTAAAACAACAGAGCTTGTGGACAGGGCTTTTAACTGCTTGACAGAGGCTCTTTTAAATTTGTTGAGTCTTTAGGAATCTGGCTGCTGCTCTTTTCAGTGCCTCCACTGCACTGCAGCTGTTGTCAAATAGAAAGGTCTCCACAGCCACTCGTAAGGAAAGAAATATCACTGCTAATAGCTTCCAGTTGTTTATATAAACTCATTAATTTCTGTGACTCCTAATTCTACACACTTCTTGTTTCTTGATTATTTAAAAGATAAATATTTTCAGTCTGTGTTCAGTGTCTTCTCTTTTTTGTCTTTTTTTCCCCCCTTCTTTTCCTGGAGAATCAAAGGGTTTGGTTCTGTGATGCTTTCTCACATGAATTACAAGTGCTTTCTTGTAGAATTTAAGCAGGAATAAACCTGTAGCTGTGGCTTCCTCCTTACTGATTAAATTTCCCACTCTATTTCAACATATTAGTGAATTCCTTTTGTTTCCCAGTTATGAAGTTGTTAACTGGGGATCTTTACCTGGAAGAGCAGAGGAGTTTCTGAACATTCCTGTGAAGCAGAGAGCTTAAGTGAGAATTATGTTTGACATTGCAGGCAGGAAGCTTTTCCAGCAGAATCCCCGTAAATAAATCCTGGGGAAGGCAGGTCGTACATCCAGTTAAATCACAGAGATAAAGTTATATTTCAGCCATCGCTTTTAAAGGACTAGAATTTTCTGCATTTGGCACCGTGAAAGAATCCAGCACTATCAGATCATCCCGTAGGTTTTTGCTACTAATGGAACTCAAATGGGAAGATTAAAGAAGCAGATCATTCCTTGATAAGGCTGAGGAGTCTTAAAACAAGCACGAAAAAAATTCCCAAGTCTTCTCCCCACAGTCTGAACAAACATTTTCACAACAGTAAACGTTGCCAGTCTTGCTGAGGTATCAATCTCAGTGGAAAAATCCACTGCTCTGAGTGATCAGTTTAGACCTGAAAGCATTTCCAGTATAATAAAAACTGATGGAAGAATTCAAGGGCTACAGAGGGATAGAAGTGCCTCAGTGTTTGCTTTGGCACTTTGTAGTGTGTGTACGCATTTCCATTTCCCTAGAAGTATCAATTAAGTGGTACTGACTTTTATTTCTGGAAATTGGAAGCTTCATTCTCTCAGCCAAATAAAGAGCAAGGTTGTGGTTTATTCTACTCCCTTTTCATACCTTTGCTCTTTTGTGTTTCTCTAAGACGTGGAGAATTTATAGGATGAAACTGCTGCCAAGAGTATTCATTTAGAAGTGGATCAGTACACCTGGAACCGTGAAGGGTTCGTGGCGAAGATTGAGACATTGTGAAGCTTTTTACGTGTTAGAAACTTATTTCTGTTGAAACCTGATCAACAAAACTGAATTTAAACGTAGATCACGCTGGCATTAAAGGATTTTCAAACCGCAGATTTCTCAGCTGATTAACTGGCCCTTATTGAAATATTAAGTGGCAGCAGGGCAGGAGAATCCAGGACGTGTTCTGCTGCTGCTGAGGGGTCAGTGCTGGGGAGAGCTGTCACACACAGACCTTCATGGTGTGGGTGTTTTCTCTTCAGCATCCTTTGTATCCCTTACAAACCTTCCTGCAGCTGCTGGTGTTTCAGTCACCTTGCGGTGGTGCTTGCAGGCAATGGGGCAGGGGGGTTGTTGAGCCACCACCAAAACCCTTCCTGTGTCCCCCTCAGGGTGAAGGCAGCACAGAACGAGTTGGGGCAGCAGATCCTGGCTGACTTCGAGGAAGCCTTTCCTTCTCAAGGTACAAAGGTAAAGTTCTCACTTTCCCTCTCCCTCCCGTTGAAAAGCGTCCCTGAAAACTGCCCCGTGGGATTGTTGTTGGATTTAGTCTCATTTTTCCTCCGGGTTTGGTCTCTGCCTGTTCCAGCAGTTTCTTTAGGAGGAAACAAAGGGTGATTTCTCCTTGTTCCCGCCAGGAATGTGGGCGGGAAGTGCCACCCTTCCCCTGCCACACTGCACACAGCTACTGCCGAGAGGGCTGCAGCCGGGCAGGGAATGCCCCAGAAATTCAGGCGTGGGGGCCCCGTGGGGTTTCCTCGGGCTCTCCCCCAGTCCCTGGTTATTGGTTTGTCACAACCATTTGTGTTTTGTTCAGAGCACAGGCTGGCTGTTGACGCAGCACCGCCAAGTTTTGTCTCAGGTTTACTCAGCACAGATACAAATCTGGGCTGGGGCTGAGGCACCCACTGTGCTTCCCCAGCATCGTGCATCCAAACGTTTGCAAGCAGTAAGGGGAGTCGGTGTGAATTTGAATTTACTTCCAAGAAAACACCGCTCCTGTCTTTCAAAGCACCAGCTCTGCTGGTTTCTTCATCCAGCTGACAAGTGCAGAAATGAGGAAACTCTTTGGAACAGTTGCTGAAGGGCAAATGTGTGTCCGTGTGAAGCAGCATCAAAACAGCCTTTTTTTAAAAAGTGTCTGAATTTTCTGTCTAAACATGGAACGCCTTCATGGCCAGTGAAATGGAAGCAGCTCAGTTTTCATCCAGCGGAAGAAAGGTGCAGCAATAAATAAAGAATAGCAGCAGAAAAGAGAATGATAGGAAAGGGTAAACCCAAGATAACCTGGATGCATTTACAATCACCCATTCAACTTATTTAACCTGAAATCGTTTTCTTCCTGTTTATTTTGCCAGAGGACTGGTGGGCCCAGCAATGTCCTACGTGATGCCTGCCTGGTAGCCAACGTCCTGGATCCCAGGATCAAACAGGAAATCATCAAGAAATTTATTAAACAACACCTCTCGGAATATCTGGTCCTTTTCCAGGAAAATCAAGATGTAAGGGAAGCTTAGCAAGCTACATTTGGATTTCACATTTTGCTCTGCTGGCGTTGCCCAAAATTCACGCTTCCACAGGTTCCTGTGGTGAAAAGTTTTTATCCCAAGGGCTTGGAAACTGATTGTGGGTGTGACCTGGAGTGGCTGATGAGCTGGGAAGTCGGTGTTATCTCTGCCAGGATGGTTTCCTCCCACCTTAGACCTCTATTTTTTTGATCATCACTAGAAATGTTTTCTCCCCTCATGTAGAAAATAAATAAATTCATGTTTGATTTATTTCCTGCCCTGCAAAGGGTTGAAAAATGAAACTTTGAGAACTGCAAACCCAACACCACCACCCCTCAAACAAACAAGAAACACCCCAATAATGCTTTGAAAGCTGAGGGGGAGGGATTTCTAGGAATTGCCTTTGTAGCTAATTTTTGAGCTTCCTGTCCTGATGCCTAACAGCTTTTTAAACATTTACCATAACCTTCTTGAATTTTGAAAAAAAAAACCCCTGCAAACCAAAATCACCCTTAGATCAAAATGTATTTTATCAATTTCAGATGTTTGACATAGAACAGAGAAAGGCTAAAATGCCTAAGTTTCAGTAACATTTTTCCACCAAAGTTTTCTGGATTGATCTTTCTACTTTTTGACCAGAAAGCACAATTATTGAGGGGGGGGGGAATCCCGTCCTGCTCAGGTTGTAAGAATTTTAGTTGGAGTTTAAATGTGAGGTGAGTGTAAGAATCCAGGAATTCCTGCACTCTCGTCCCACTGTTGACTTTAACCTCTCTGTCTGCGAAACAAAGAGGGTGGGATCAAATGAAATATTATTGGATTGAGCTTTCAATAATCTCTGCATGATTTAGGAGTACTGTTATCCTCATTTTCAACAGAACTCGCTCCCTTAATTCGCACAAGATAGGATTTTCAGTCTGGCATGTGTTTAAGCACTTGGAATCCCAGAATCATTTAGGTTGGAAAAGACCTTTAAGATCCTTGATTCCAGCCATTGCCAAGTTCTCCGCTAAACCCCGTCCCTAAGTGCCACATCCACACACCTTGTAAACCCTCCTGGCACAGTGACGCAGCCCATTCCCTCGCCAGCCTGTTCCAGTGCTTGATAACCCTTTCGGTGAAGAAATCTTTCCCAGTATCCGATCTAAAGCTCCCCTTGGAGCCTTCAGAGGATGTTAACAGATACCAAATCAGCTCTGATGGATCACCCAAGCCCCTCTGCAGAGCTGCAGCGGCGGCGCGGTTCTGAGCGTTAGCAACTGCTGCTGCCGGAGGTGCTGTCGGTGCTAAAACGTTGTTGCCCGTGGGCTTCAGGTGGCCTGGCTGGATAAGATCGACCGGCGCTACGCTTGGATCAAGAGGCAGCTGGTGGATTACGAGGAGAAGTACGGGCGCATGTTCCCGCCGGAGTGGTGCATGACGGAGCGCATCGCCGTGGAGTTCTGCCACGTCACCAGGTGAGCCCCGCGCTGCTCCCGCTGCTCCCAGCACCCCCGGCTTCCTGGAAAGGGAAGGCTGGCTTGGCTCCTGCCACGCTGGGCAGGGTCTAAAGGCAGGCTGTGAGTGTCTCCGTGGAGCTGCCCGTGATTAAAAGGAAGCGAGGAGGAAAAACTCTGAGAAGCGTTGCTAAAAGGATGAGAAAATGAAGCGATGTGAAAATCAGCTTTCAGTGTAACAGAGGTAAAAGTTTCAGGGCGAGTGGAGTAGCTTGAGCTGACTGTGGTGTGAGTGCCTCAGACCAGGCTCTTTGCCAGCCAGAGACAGGGAAACAGAGGAAGGTGCCAGGTGGGGTCCCAGTAGCACCATTGCCTCTGTTTTGGGACCCCGGTGGGAGGCCCTGTGCTTCCCAAGGCTGGATCCTGAGGGCTTTCCCCACTGGCTGCTAGGAAATGGGGTCCTGTTACTCACAGAGCTTGGAACAACTGTGGTTGTGTTTGAAATGGGATCTGCAAAGCAGTTTTATGTTAGAGAGCCTCTTAGGAATTCGCCTGAATTTTGTGATGGAAGTCTCTCTGGGGAACGGGCTGAGTTGCAGTGTTATGTTTCAGATCTTTATAGAAAACCACATTTGTTTTTTCTATATCCCCTCTCCCTTGCAGGGCAGAGCTCTCTAAGATCATGCGCACGAGGGCGAAGGAGATCGAGGTGAAATTGCTTTTGTTTGCAATTCAGAGAACAACCAACTTCGAAGGGCTCCTGGCCAAGCGCTTCTCAGGCTGCACTCTTGCTGATGGCACAGTGGTAAGGGGATTTCCGAAGGGCTGTCCTTTACTCAGCAGCTTTCTCAGGAGAAAGAAACCCCCTCACACACAGCTCAGGTAGTGGAGACCACAGAAGGTGTCACCTGCAGCCTCCCCTTGCACTGGGTGTTTAATGTGACTCTGCTCAGTGGCCTGTAGCCGGAAAAGCGATTTTTGGTTGTGTAGGCTGTAGAGAAGATGGCACAGGGCTCACAAGAATAAAAATACAGTGCTCGTGTACTTTTTGTTGGTTCTCCTGGGGCCCTGTGCTGTTTGAAGCCACAGAGCTATGGAGAACCACAGAGTGATTATGGTGTGGTGACTGCCATGTAATGTTTGTTCTCTACGTGTCAGTGACACATTATAACTAAAAGTCCCCTCTTCTCTTCATTTCTGGTTACCCCACATTCCCCACACGGTACCAGCTTTCAATCCCACACTGTCTGCTGGGTCACTCGGGCTTGCAGGGACGTTGGTGGCTTCTGCTTTGTCTCTTTTGCTCGATTGTAAAGGCAGAACCAGGAGAAAAAACTCAGGGAACGTCTCTGGAGCCATCTCTGAGCTTTTCCTGCCTGGAATCTCAGCCCAGAGCTCTGTCAGCCGAGTGCCCTGGGAGCATAGAGCATGTGTGGCTCAGAAGCCACTGGTTTGAGGTTGGCTTCTCTGTCCAGCCTTCTTGGATGTGATAATTCAGCCTCCAAGGAAAGCCTGCTGGACCCATTTGTCATTTGCTGTGGGTGCTGCTAATTAAAAAGGGAAGTCCTGTAAGGTTTTTCCTCCTGGCTGAATTTAGATCTCTCAAGAATATGGCTTTATATTTTCTGACAAATTTCATACAGAATTTGCAGCTTTAATTAAATTGGCTTCACTGGGTTGTTATAAGTGAGACGAACGGAAGGGGAGGGTGTGGTTTCAAATGACAGAAAATCCTGTGTTTCCCCTTTTCTGACATGCCTAGAGGCTGTGCCACTCTGGCTGTCATCATCTGCCCTGTTTCATACCCAAAATGAAGGCCACCATTGTAAATAGCTGGCTGGTGAGAGCAGAGGGGGAACAAGCAGCGGGAGCAGCAATTTGGGGTTTATTGCAGGGCAAAGTTTTGGAGCTGCTGTTGTGGGTTTTCCCAGTCGAGACCACACACTTTGGAGTGGGGTTTGGGAGAGTGGGAATGTGACACTGGGCAAAATGGCCCTTCAGGGAGGATTCGGGCAGCGTGGGTGCAAACAGAGCCGGGGCTGAGGATGGAGTGTGCTGGGGAGGGATGGAGAGGGAGCCAGGATCTGCTCACCTCTGTCCTGGGAGAAGGCGAAGTGCTGGGCAGTGCTTGGAAGGGCTCAGGAAAGCAAAACTGGCTGCTCTCTTAAGGAGCTTCCTCTTTTCCAACAGAAGAAGCCAGAAGTGCCACCTCCCTCCACCAACCCCTTTCTGGAGGATGAAACTGGGGCAGAGACAGATGAGATTGTGATCGAGAAAAGCGATACGGACAAAGTAAGTCTTTGAAGTGCTCAGCTGTCAGCAAGGCAGCCTCTGTCAGAATCTCCAGTGGGGCCTAAGCTTTTCCCATCCCATTGATTTGAAAAGTTTGTTTTCACAGCAATTAATTTAGTGCAGTTTTGATCCTTTGTGCAGCATTCAGGCTCCCAGTACGACCATGCTTTGCTCTGGCTCACTTCACTGAAACCAAAGCAATCTTTATTCCAGTTAATAGTGCGGAGACAATCCCACCACGTGAGTGGCTTGGATTCTGTTCTAGCCTGTACAGCAACAGCTCAAATGTAACTACAGGATTTCTGTCAAAGCAAGATGAAATAGCTATTTGGGTTTTCAGATCCCCAAAGAAGCTCCTCTCCAAACAGTTGCAATTCATATTTTGCCCTGTCAGCCGAGCAAACTGTCTGGAGTCACCAGGCAGCTCGTTGAACTTTCAAGTGTCAGCTTTAGATTTTCACCCCAGATAAATCACTTCTGGGATTTTTATCTTTACAGTGCTTTTCATCCACTACCTCTGCAAAGCAGGCAACACCTAACTGCTTGTACAAGCACAGGGCTTCCAAAGCCCTCTGCAAACATTAAAGGGTGAATGGTAAATGCAATTGTTTTAATTGGCACCAATATCAAAGCCTGTATTTTTTATACAGCGGATGAATGTTTTCTAAATGTTCAGTTGTGAGTTATTTGACGCTGGTGTTCTCTCCTGATTTAGGGCATTTAAAGCCCTGTAAATGGGCCATGTACAGGTGTATCCTGATGGGTGACCAGGGCCTCAGGACCTACTCAGATCCATGCCCCTGGGGAGATGAGGAGATGGTAGCTCTCCATCAGCACACTCTGGTGCACTGCATCCCCTCCAGATTTTCACATGAGCAGGGCAGCCCCTCTGCCTTCATCCACAGCCAGAGTCCTGAAACAGAATGGTTTAAGCAAAGTTTTGCTCTTTTCATTAAAATACAGCTTGGACAGTTGATACTGCGTGGATTTTATCAGTGAGACAGAGATTGGGAACTTGGGGAGACACATCTGCTGCATTTCTTGGGAAGAGCTTGCTTTCCAGTACCTCATGGCTGGAAGGTTGGCTTTGATGCGCAGTGTTGGGATGAGAGGACACCCTTGGAGAAGTCAGTGGTGTTAGGAGGCAGGTGAAGAGAGAATTGCAGCAGTTAGGGCTGGGTTCATGGAGCAGCAGCTCAGGAGCTTCTGAGAGAGGAACTGCTGTGCTCCGTGTAGCAGGGGAGGCCTTGTGGAGCCATCCATGGAGGTATCACTGGCAATGCTGCTTGTACTGAGATTGCCCTCTCCTTTTGGGAATGCCCTGTGTCAGTGTCACAGTGCTGGCCTCCGCTGCCCTGCAGCCTCCTGTGTGCCAAGTGGGCTCCAAGATTTCAGTGTCACAGTGCCAGCAGCTGCTGGGTAGTGCTGAGAGTCTGGAAGTGCTGCGAGTCTCCTCTTCTGCTGTCACTGCATGAAGAACAGAAGGGACACGACGAGTTGAAGGGTTTTCAGTGGAAGAACCCTACCAAGACACCAGTCCTGAGAATTCAAGACCCTTGGGAATCCTAAGAGGGAGCACAAAAATTTTGGGGGGGGGAAATCCATGCTAAAAAAGCACCTCTTTTGGTAATCCTAGCAGTTGGATTTAATCTGTTTACTTTGGATAGTAATGAAAGGAAACTGGGCCAGCTGCAGACCTCCTTACTGTGACAACAGTAACCTTTTATTATTTCCATCAAACTCAAGGAGGAAATAGCTTAAACATCTGCAGCTTTTGGACAGGGTTGCACACTCAGGAATACAGCTTCACTGCTACTGTGAAAAGATTTAGTGTTCACCAGCCACGCTGGGAGCGGCGTGATGCAGAGACACACAGAGAGCCAGGCCTGCTTCAGGAGCTGGCTCTTGCAGCCTGGTGAATGGTAAACATGGTGAATCTGCAGCCTTGTGCTGGCACTGCCGTGCCAGGGGCTTGGCAAAGGGGAGGTTTCTGTGATTCCCAGCCGTTGTTTTCCTCCCAGCTCCAGGGAGCGTGTGCATCCTGCAGAAACGGGCGCCGGCAGAGGGATTTGGGTGGAGGATGCCCAGTGATGGTTCTGTCCCAAGGCTGTTAAAACTTAGATTCTTCTCTCGGTGATGCCAGGCTCATAGAGGTGGTCTGGTCTCCATACAACCATTTCCTCACTTTAGGTTTGCAGCCATGATTCATCATTTGAGGCTGAATTATTGCTGAGAAATGTTTGCCCTGTCACACTTTGATAGTTCTGCCACATTCTTAGTGCCACCTCCTCTGTTGTTTAGGAGAGAAAAGGAGAAAAGTCCTTTAGACTCTCTCATTCTGCTTCTTTTGTCTGGCTTTTCTTGCATTTAAAAAAAAAAAAAATCAGCTGGAAAAATTCATATCTTCATTGGCTGGGAGCTGATCTTGGCTTTTTGTGGAGAGAGAAGCAAGAATTCCGTTCCAGAGTCGCTGCAGCTCTCTTTGCAGCCAGTGAAAAGTTGTTGGTTTGCTGGGAAGCAGCAAGAGAAATTGCCTATTAGTAAAAAATTATAACAATCTAGCTGTAGGGCAAAAAGGAGCTTGAAGGCCCTGCCCAGCCTGGTACTTAAACACGCACAAATTTAAATGTGTGAGTAGCCCCAGAGGCTTTGGTGAGCTGAGCTTGGCCGTGGTTAGAGTGCAGCACTAAACTAAAATGAGAGTAAACAGGATGGCTCCCAAATGTGCTTAATGCTCTAAATGTGATTTAAAAATAGAAATCTTTGCATCCCCAGAAACAAGTTGCACAGTGGAAGCAGGCCTGTAATGTTGCCTGTATAATTCTGGCTCCTCCAGTAATTACATGCTGTTTATCTAAATAAAATTCATTCAGATGAAGCCTGTAAACTTTGAGTTATTACCCTTGATATTCCAAAATGTAAGAATTCTTCAATCTTGCTTCCAAAGAACTGCTACGTTTGATTTCAGAGTGGAATAGTGGAGCCTTGTTACTGCTTGAAGGATTCAGGGAGGTTTTATTTGCAAACTGCATTAAGATTCTTCAGCTGAAATCTGTTAGCACAGAGCAGCCTTCTCTTTAAGGCTAAGAATATTTTACGAGTGGAAAGATAATTCCTTGGATTGCTAACAGCTCTCTAAGAAGGAGGGAAGACACGGATATAATGACATTTATATGCTTCGATTATTTGACAGCAAATTTCTGTGTTGCAATATCTCTGAAGACTTATATCCTTCTGTGCATTGCTGTTTTCTTCAAGGTCTTACAGGGCAGGTTTGAACCCACACTCTAAATGTTTTCTTGCAGCCAAAGAAGCCAAAGGTCCCTGACAATCCTTTCCATGGCATTGTTTCCAAGTGCTTTGAGCCTCACCTTTATGTGTATATCGAGTCCCAGGACAAGTGAGTAACCAGCCTGAGTTTTGGGGTTTGTTTGCTTCTGGACGTGTCGGGTTGTGCTGGATCCCATACTCAAGCTGCAGGAGATTAATTTATTGAAACTCTGCTGCCTGATTTCATCAGGAGCAGTGATTGTGGTTTGAGAAACTTTGAGTGGGACCTTTGCTTGGGCAAAATGAGTGTTCAGAGGGCTGTGGAGGTCGGTTTTGTGCGTAATTGCCAAGGGCTGCAGGAGTGGTGCCTGCTGCCTTTCTGGGGAAGAGGCTTCGTGTTCCTGAAATTACTTCTGTTGCCTCTGCAATTCCCACTGCAGACACGTGTCTTTCTTTCATCTCATGTCTTCCACAAATTAAGGGTCGGGTTTTCTGTAAAATGCACATGTGGCTTTGTGGCGGAGGAGCTGCAAGATTCGCTTTGTAGGAATGAGTTATTGGAGATCCTTAGATGAAAGCTGCTGTAGATGAGCTGTCTGTAAGGTAACATCATCATTGCTCACAGACCGGGACTTTGTCAGGGCCTTTAATCCCTGGCACCCTTCTTCACCTTCCTCTTTGACTTGCAGCAAAACCACTTGAACGAAAGGAGCTTTCAGCTCAGAGCTCTGAGAAGTTTTCAGAGCTCTCACCACACTTTCTTGTGCACCTCGATTCACACCAGGGTTTAAATAACATCTCAGTAACAACTGCAGTGTCACCTGGGAGAGGAGATAGCTGAAAAAAAGGTTTAATTTATTCTTTTAGCACAGATGAGTGGCTGGAAAGGAGAAGGAGGTGCCTACTTCGTGTATCTCATCTCTGTGTGCTCTTCTATCTTCCAAGGCTTTACGCATGAGAGGGGGTGAAACTCGAGGCTTGTAGTGTCCTGATTTTGTCCAAACTCCATGATAACCATCTTGATAAAGCTTTTCCGTGTCCCATCTACTTTTTATGCTTAAAAAGAAAAAAATCATTAAATAGCTGAAACCTTGCACAGTGGTGTGTCCTGCTGGGTTTAGGTTCCGCTCTGCAGTCTAACAAAGGGAAACTGATATTTCCCCCCTGCCCTCAGCCCACTGAGCACAGACTTGTTTGAGTATTTCTTCCCTTCTCACTGGGGGCCATTTTAATCCCCATTTTGGTAATTCTACCCCACTGTGCTCCTAGCCCTTTCAGTTGCCTTTTTTTTTTTCCCCCCTTTTCCTTTACAATCATGAGATGTTTTATATTAGCTTTATAGCCACAGGCTGCAGGGAGTTCAAAGAAAAACTGCCACAGCATTCCCCATGCTGCCCCTGACTGCCAAAAATTGCTTTCCTTCATGGTTTTCTCTCTTCTTCTTCTTCCTTTGATTGAACTTTTGAGGAATCTGTTGCCGATGTCTGAAAATGAGATGCTGCTTAGGTCACTAACTGTATGTTTGAGCTCTGAATAGTGAGAGTAGCGTGATAGTTTTGTTCATCATTGCCTTAAATCTGTGGCAGAAGAAAGCCTGGACATTTTCTGCCAAAAAATTGTTTCCATACCCAGGTAAAGAAACACGGTGCCAAAATCCGTGGCAGTTTAAGAGGAGACACCTGAAAGAAAGAGTTTAAAGATGCTGCTCTCCACCCTCAGCTGCAGGGTAAATACCAGATTTCCGAACAGCAAAGCAGATTTCATTCCTGCCCCTCTGGGATGTGCATCTTCAGCTCTCCTTTGTGGTCAGCTGCAGCAGCAGCAGCGCACAGACGTGAGCTGAGCTGTTCTGCTGGAGAGAAGGAAGAGCTCTGTCAGGGCTGCAGGGCTGAGAGTGTGCAGAGCCCTCCTTAAATCTGCTCGAAGGCACGTCCGAGCCGAGAGCGCTTGGAAAACTGGCGCTTTGTGCTGTGTGTTTGCAGAGGGGCTTCCAAAACCCTCAGTGGGTGGAAACTGCTCTGCAGAGGTCCCGGTGCCACTGCCCTTCCTCAGTGCCCAGCACTGCTGGCATCGCTGGGCAGACCCAGTTTCCTGAGCACCCTGTTCTTCCCTCGTGCTGCTCAGGGGGTTCCTGGTTCCTCCCTCGATGGCCAGAGGTGCAGAACAACCCTGAATAGATTGAGTGAAAGGAAAAAAAAAAAAGGAAGAGGAATGCCGGAATGAAAAGAACCAGAATAGAATTCCCTTTATGTGATTTCATTTCATGCTTTTCTTGGTTAGATTTGGCGAGTTCTCTCTCCCAATAAATATGCTACTGTTAGGAAATACCACATCTGCACTACCAGAAAATTTTCTTGGAGCTTTTCCGCAGAGTCTGTGGAGAAAATACTCATTTTCTGTAGCTCTCCTGCCTTCTTCGTGTTTCATCTCCCAGCAGCTTTTTCTGCCAGGCTCTCTGTGCTCCCACTGTACCACACAAAGATTTGTGGATTTTGCATCGTATTCGGGCCGGCTGAGATCAGTGTGAAAGTTTGCCATCAACCAAGGTGTGCATTAATGGTGTGTTGGTTCTCTTCGTGCACGATATCCTGATGTTTGCCATCAACCAAGGTGTGCATTAATGGTGTGTTGGTTCTCTTCGTGCACGATATCCTGATGTTTTGCTTGCTGAAATAGGAGCAGTGCCGTAGCCTGGTTCGGTGGGCAGTTTTACCCAGGTTGGGATCAGAACGAGCGTGAAGCCCCAGCACTGCTCTCCCAGCTCTTCGGAACAGCTGCATTTTCTCCTGCATCCCAGTTGACAAGACCTTGGGGGACCAGGAAAATGCAGATCCATTTCACTTCGCCTCGGAGAAGAGGAGAACATGTGGGCTAAGCATAAAGAAACAAAAGCCATTGACATTCCTGACCGTGTCTTGAGACTTGAGAGGAGGCAAAAAAAATCAAGTGACTGGTGACTGCTAAGAAAGCTCCACTTTGTTGCCCAGCTGGAGCCAAGCACAGATGCAGAGGTGGAGATGCAGCTGTTGGGTTTGACAAGGAGCGAGCCACGTCCGCTTTCCTTGAGAAGCTGCAGGAATCTGCAGCCTGCAGCACGTGTGAGCCCTCCTGCAGCAGCCATCTGTTTGGCTCTGCTACAGCTACAGAGGGAGGTAAATTCTGCTTCTCTGTGGCCCAACACAATCAATGCTTCGCTTCAGCCTTCAATTGCTCCTGCCAGTGTGGAGATTTATCACATCAGTGGAGCAGCCTGATGTTTTTACAGTGCTTGTAACGCGGCCGAGGAACTGTGTGGAATCAGAGCTGTGTGCAGTGCTCAAGCAATAGCCATGGAAAAAGGGGCTACTTGTCTTTGCAACAGCCTGGCTAAAGGCAACGAGTGTTGCTCCAGGATTTAGAGTCCTGATATTCCAAGCACAGTTCTGTAGATAAGTTTGGCCCAGCGGATCACCCACGGTAGGAGCTCATCCATTCTGAGGCAGCAACATCTAAGTTTATCAGGGAAGAGACCTGTGGGTTCTCTGGTAAACTGGAATCAGAGGGGTTTTCTCTCTCACAAGAGGGAAAGCAAAAAGGGATAGAAACTGGGCGAAAGTTGTTGGTGGGTTTTTCCCCTTTCACTGACAGAGGTAAACGAGCATGTGCTGCAGAATCTCAGCCATTCTGAGGATTTGGCTTTCTCCTTAGGAACCCTGGATCCTGGCACAGCCATTACACCCTCAGAGGGGTGAAGGTTGTGCCATGGGAAGGGGAGAGCTGCGGGCAGGTCGTATTCAAAATAGGAATACAAAACACAGGAACTCCTTTTGGTCAGCAGAGTACCTCTCTCATCTGAAAGGTCTCTTTCCCAAAAGCCAAACTTCCTTGAGGAAGGCTGTGTGAGTGTGTCTGGGGGAGGAGGTTTATTGCCGGAATTCAGCTCCTCTGGCAGAGGTTGCTGCACGGAGCTGAGCTCCGGTGTCGGGAGAGCTGGGCTTGGTCTCCGACACGGATGTGCTGTCTCTGGAGGAGTAGGACCAGAGGAACTCCCCAAGATCAGAAGATTCTCTGGTTCTGCGGGGATGGCTCTGGCCCTCTGCCATGCTCAAAAGCCTTTTTGTCCTGGTGAAAGGATGGAGTGAAGTTTATTGTTGCCTAAAGACCGAAATATTTGAGTAAGGACCAGGCTGTAATGAATCACTGGAGACAATAAGAGGGCTTTTTGTGCTTTTAGAAAGAGTCTAAGTAGGAAGTGCGCTTTGTGCTCATGCTAAATAAAACTTCTTTAAAGGATGTGTGAAGTTGTGCAAAACCAGGTGGTATCCAAATGGGACCAAGAAATGGCAAATGGCACACCATTTTGAGCACATCCCTTTAAAATCCATATTCCCCGAGGTCTTCTCCGGAGGCCGCTGAGCTGGGAAGCCTGACTGTTCCTTTTCCTGGTGCCAGGAATGAAACTTGAGCACAGGCTTTATGCACTTGCATCAAATGTGCTGAACCGAGTCCTGGCAGACCTGGGAGCTTTTATGTGTGGCTGGAGAACAGATTTGAAGCTGCCACTAAAACTCCTGAGCACAAAAGGTTCGGGCTGTGGAATTGCATGAGCTTTGTGCTGGGAGCGTGGAGATAAGGAAGGGCTGGGGATACCCGGCTGCTACAGCCCGAGCTTGCTGCTGTCACAAGGCAGGGCACCTCATTGTAAGCATTACTCCCTCTTTCCACTCCAACTCCTCCCTCAGCAGACTCAAATAGCTTTTTGTTCCCCACCTCAGGAACCTGGGCGAGCTGATTGACAGGTTTGTGGCTGACTTCAAGGCTCAGGGTCCCCCCAAGCCCAACGTGGACGAAGGAGGAGCCGTCCTGCCCAGCTGTGCTGACCTCTTTGTGTACTACAAGAAGTGCATGGTGCAGTGCTCCCAGCTCAGCACTGGCGAGCCCATGATAGCCCTGACCACCATCTTCCAGAAGTACCTGCGGGAATACGCCTGGAAAATTCTCTCTGGAAACCTGCCCAAGTGAGTGTGGCTGCCCCAGTGCTGCAGACACTGCACTGAGGAGCAGATGATTTGTAAAGATAATGAGTAAATACATCCTGGTGAGCACTTGTTTCCCTGTCAAACACCCCAGGTAGCAGCAGTATCACTCCATTTACTTCGTGGTTTTCTCCAGAGTTCAGTTTCTTGCACTGAGGAAAAAGCAGGAGAGCAAATGGGCAGTCACACATTGTTTTTCTTTCAGGGGCCCCTGGAGAATAGCTTCATATTTGGCTTTGATTAGCAGCCAGATTTGCAGTTTCTTGCAGTTCCTTTTGAAATGCCAGCCCCAAGTCTCTTCAGAGAGGCCTGGCTTTCAGAACTGCTGCTTGGGTAACCAGTTCATACTGTGACTCTCAGCTGCCTTAGCCCAGCATCATCTATATGGTAATTTATAATGAAGGTGATTTATTTCTGTGATGCTGAAGTGCTTACCTGTACCTCCCTGTGCTCTGGAACATTTTATCTCTGTATAAATCAGATATGTGGATGTAAATCCAGTGAAAGTAAAGGAGGTCATAATGAGTTTGCACCAGTACGTGTCAGTGTACAGGCTAAAGGTGCTCCTGAGATGTTGCCAAAGCTCCGCTGCAGATAATTTCATTTGCTGTTTACCATCTTCACTTTGTTTCCCTTGTAAACCTGGGAGCAGCAGAAATGACTTTCTGAAACCAGTAAAATCTTTCGCAGATGGAAGGGGGGAGAGGGTTCCATCCAGACAAATGGAAAGATAAATTTAATGTGTGTTCTCCATCAGACCTCAGTTGCATTCTTTATCCACGTTTTTTTGAGTGCTCCATTTTTGCTGTCCAAGATAAATATCACTGTCCTATTTTTTTTTTTTTAATGGATTTGGATTATAAAGAGTTGAGAGGTAGGGAATTTCCTGCCTCTAAACTGCTCTGAGTCTTTCTTTGTTGATACATGAACGTTGATCACTGGAAGACAGTGGAGGGCAAGGCACATCATCTTTAATTTACTTTTTTGATACCATCAGCTTTTAAAACAGATTGCCAAAGTCTCAAATGCATGCGGACAGCTGTTTAGTGCTGCAAAGATAAATATGACAAGTTTCCTGATAGTTCTGAGATTCTCCTGCAATCTTTAATTAGATTTTTAATAACTGGCAGTGAAGGCGAAGTTACCTGGGGAAGGCTGTGTTCCACTTGCATCCTAATCTAGTTTCTTGTCAATGAGTGAGTTGGCCTTTGCTTGAAGTCCTGGTACAAAACTCTTTGTGAAAGAAATTTCTTCACCAAAAGAGCAGCTGTGGGTTTGATGTCCTGTGTTGCACAGGATGCTGGGCTTTGTGGTCATAAAGCCTTTCTATGGCATTAAAATCCAGCAGCAGTTTTGCACCTTGTGTGTCTGTACACCCAAAAACCCACACAGTTTTTATCTGTTGTTTTTTCTTTTGTTTTTCCAGGACAACCAGCAGCAGTGGTGGGCTCACCATCACAAGTTTGCTGAAAGAAAAGGAAGGCTCCGAGGTGGCAAAGTTTACTTTAGAAGAACTCTGCCTCATTTGCAGCATCCTAAGTACTGCAGAGTACTGCTTGGCCACCACCCAGCAGGTGAGTTTTCCTCTGAGGGGGCACCCGGCCCCTCTTCTGTGCTGCTGTGGAGACTGGGAGAGCCAAAAGTACAAAAACATCCATTGATTATTGAGCTCTATGTTATTCAATCTGTATTTCAAAAGAAAAGAAAGTATTGATTTTGCTGTTTCTACCTGAGAAAAGTAATTTGCTTGTAATCCTGCTTTGCAGCCTCACTTTTGGGTTCAGTCCTTTTCTGCTGGTTACGTAATTTGTTTTGGATTGGGGACCACGGGTTTTTTTCTAAAAAAGACTCTTGGTTCGTGATCTCCCCTTCATAAATACAAGCCCAACAATAATTCAGGATACTTTTGGGAAAATACTCGCATGAAATAGTGGGGCAATGCGGAGTGGAGAGAGGAGGAATTTATGCTGATGTGATTTGCAGCCGCGCCGCTCGTTACATTCAGGTGCTTCCAAAATGCCACAGGTCAGGAATGAGCTGTGATGTTTGGCTGTATCCAGGCCTCTCCACCACTAGGTCTGGCAATCCTCCTCCTCCTCCTCTGCAGTTTGGGCACAGGCAGAGCGTTGAGAAACATCTTTATTAGCAGGACAGATGCCACAGTGTTAAGCTAGAACGGTAGCATGTCATGCTAGAGTTACATATTTGACCTTGGGGCTTTAATTCTTTGAGGACGTGGAGCCACCATGGCCCATCCTGGCAGATCAACAGGTCTGGGATGCCAAGAAGGAAAGATTTCCAGTGTCACTGGATGAGTTTTGGATATAGTTTGGTCACAGATTAAGTTTTAAGAAGCTGACCTTTGCAGGGCCTAAGTTTTCAAGAATGATTATTTCGAGTTAGAAATCTGATCTCCCTGTTGCTTGTTTTGTTTCCCAACAGTTGGAAGAGAAACTCAAGGAAAAAGTGGATGCAAGCCTAATGGAGAGAATCAACCTGACAGGAGAGATGGACACTTTCAGCATGTATGTTCTCCTCCCACAGTTATCAAACATCCCCTTCTGTCAGCCAGATGGTGCTGGAGTAATAACAATCCCAGGATCCCAGGATCCACCCGGATCCACAGCCTGGGCACAGGCATTTCCCTGGTGAGGGAATGGTATCCTCTGGCTGCTCCAAGAGCAGCACTAGCACAGGCTTTAGCTGCTCCCTGTGGTCCAAGCCAAAGGAACAAGAGCACTGGAAAAGGGAAAGGAAATAGTGAGTTTCCATTTGAAACATCATTTGCATCTTGGCAGCTCTGCGAGGTGGCTGTTACATTTCAAGAAAGGAAGCTATTTCAGTACATTCCTTCCTGCTTTAACTTCCCCCTGGTAATCAGCAGCCTTGTCAGTATGATCAAACCCCATTTCAGATGACATAAAAGACTGATCCAATCTTATATTTGGGGATTATAATTGGGAGAAGATTATCATTCATTAAAATAACTTTTCATGTAACGGTGCTAAAAATATTCTGCTCTAACATCCTTTCCCCTCCACCCTGACAGATTGAATATTTTTTTTTGAGAGAAGAAAATTGAGGCAAAAGTTGTTTTGCCTCATATCAGACAAAAGAAAATCTTGGCAAGACTGGGAAAATAATCCCTATCACCAGCTCCCCCTCTCCCTAAAACTAAGATTCAGCCCAGATAGCAGTAAGATGTTTTTTTAGAAGACTTCCTTCCTGTGATTCCTCCTCTTCTGCTGCAGTGGACGGGATCCCACTGAGTCTCCATCCAGCTCTTTCACATGGTCTCAGGCTCCATTCCAGGCTGCAGAAACTCCCTTCCCTTCAGGCTCTTCTCAGACCTTTTTAAGAGTCAATCCCTGCCTGAAATCCAGGGTTGCTGTGTCCACTCAGCCAAAGCAAGCAAGGTAGCAGGGGAGGAGAAATAAAATGTGCCTCATGATGGGGTTTTCTTAACGTGGACAAGTGGAGGATGAGTTTTGCCAGCAGGAACCAGCAAACTCGAGTGGCTGCTTGGTTTTCACAGCAGCTCCCTCAGGAGGTGGTCGGTCCCAGGCAGCCAATGCGAAGTATTTTGGAAGTTGTTTAATGTATAGTTCACTTTTGCTGTTTTGGACAGCTTTAAAGTCCAACTGACAGGGCTGATATATCTTGTAACAAAGGCTTTTAATTGACTTTCATTCTGTTCCAGTTGAGGGCTTTGTCCAGCCTTCTGTCAGTGTAAGTCCGAGCTATAAACCTCGCTGGCGCTCGCTCGTTCAGCATCAAACAAGTTGTTTCTTCTGGGATTTGATGTCTTGTTAGGCAAAGTCATAAAATAAGTGATAAAACGCTGTTTATGCGCCCTGGGAAGTGTTTCTTCTTTCAGAGAAAGGCGAGTGCAGAACCACCCCAAATGTGTAGAAAAGGAGGGTTTTATCCCTGGGGTGACAAAGTGGTTTCTTTAGGAAAGTGGGAGAAATTATGGGAACTTCTACTTGATGTTCAATATAATAAAAATCATTGTAATGTAAATCCAGAAATCCTTCATCCCCACCTCCTGCCCCGTGAGATTATGGGCAGCATTCAGAGAACCCCTGAAGTGTTGGGCTCACTGCAGTGAGGACTTGCTGTACTGCTCCTTTACGGCCTTGGCTTCCTGATCCATCCCTTCTGTGCACGTCAGGGGTTGTGTGAGGAGCCACCCACTGCTGTGTGCTGCCCGGGGTGAGGATTCCAAGTATTTTCCTGCAGAACCAGCTCCAAACCCTCTTGGCATGTCGTGTTCCTTTGTGTTCCCAACGCGCTTCCTGCTGCCCTGCCGTGCCTCCTCAGGTGTTTATTGTGACGTGCAGACAAATGGGTTTCTCTCCCTGTTTGCACACTCGGTGTTTTCAGGTGAGAGCCTGTGCCTGGTGCCCCAGCTTCTGCCAGAGTCCTGAGCGTGGGCACACAAGCGATGGAGTCACTTTCCATCCGCTCAGAGCTTTGTGTTCCTCTTTGGTGCTGGACCACAGCTCTCCCCTCCCCGTCGGTGGCAGGAGGTGCCCTGCAGGAGTCAGCTGTGCCCACGGGGTGGTTATTTCAGTCTGGCTCCCTTGGCCTGGTGGAATCCCCCAGGGAGTGGATTCTGTAGTGGCCAGCAGGGGCAGAGGCACCAGCAGAAACAGTCACAGGCTTTTTTTATCCCGATGCGAGTTTTAGGTCGTGTAACTTGAAGCCTGCAGCCGCTTCATCTCCCATGCTAATTTTTCCAACTAATTTTGGAGGAGTTTGCCTTTACAAACAAATCAGTTGCTTTGAAAGAAGTCTTTTACTTTGCATCCTCTTCCAGACTTCGTGTGCTGGAGCTGTAGGAAAGGGAACAGGCAACCTTTCTGGGTCGTGGTCAGAATTAAGTGTGGGTGACACCATATCTTGGTAAGGAGGTGAACACTTCGAAATATTTCCAACAGTGAACCCCAGAGTAGCATCCAGAACTTCACAAAGACAATGAGGGGGAGGAAAGATGGTTCGAGGAAGCATTGCTCAGATTTCTCACAGTCCTGTGATTCTCATCTGTGCTACCATCATGAGAAAGAGCAAAAGTAAAATTCCACTTCTTACTAATATAATCCAGGGGTTGTAAACACGCGTCTGTGGCAGATTTAAAGTTGACACTGTTTTTAAAAACTGTGCTTAGTGAAACAGAATCAGCTACTGCTTCTAGCAGAAGCTGTCTGCAGTGGGAGTGCTGGTTCTGTGCCCCTGAGGGGGGTCTGAGCTGCTGCAGGCAGAGTTTCTTGGCTGTTGTTTTAGGATCAGTTGCACCTTTATGCCCATCATAATATGGTGGCCTTAAATATGGCTCTAAGCAATATCATGCTGTTAAAGAAAAAACAAAACTAGAGGAGGAGGGAGGGAAATGAGTTTGACTAATGCGTCCTTTAGTCTGGTGTGTGTCTCAGGAACTCAAACAATGGATGGCAGCAGTCCTAGACATAGTGTAAATAAGACATCTGCCTTCATCTTCACACATGGGAGACACAGAACTCAGGCAGATGTCATTTTTAAAATCCTCCTCGCGAGTTCCCGTGAGCAGTAGAATGTTGGCTGTGAATAAATGGAGAGATGATAAAATGTTGGTGTTACGCAGACTGGATTAAATTTGAAGCCGAATCCCAGTCTGGGCTTGATACTTGGGGATTTCTCCTCTTCATCTGCCACCTTTGATCCCCAACCCTTGATTGGTGTTGAAACAGAGAAAGGTCAGCTGTAGGAACATCCTCTCTCCACTACAGCCCATTGTGCAGCTCCCTGCAGAATTTCCCAGCCTCTCCTCAGCACAAGTTGTAACCATGTGCATTCACATCACAGTGCTACTGTCAGCCAGTAGAGGATTTTCCTCCTCTCACAGTCAAATGCTCCAGTTCTGGCACTCCTTGACTCAGTGTGATTCTAAAACTCATGCTTGATTCTTGGTTTTTTTTCTTTTTCTCCTTCGCAGCGTGATCTCCAACAGCATCCAGCTGTTGGTGCAGGACCTGGATGCAGCCTGTGACCCTGCCCTGACTGCTATGAGCAAGGTAGGGGTGGATTTTCAGGAAGAGGTCACCTTAAGATCCATGTGGAGTTCTTGTGTGCTTTGACTGCTTGATTTCACTATTGATATATCCTTTTACTCTGCCTTGAGACTTAGCCACACATTGACTTTATTTTCTTACTTTTTAGAGCAGTAATTGCTGTATTTATAAATACATCCCTCACTCCAAACCCTCTTGTTATTCAGATTAGAGCTTTCAGGCTTTTTGCAGCACATTAAAACCTACAGACATCGAAATACATTTAGTAAGTACTCAAGGCTTTCTCTTTCCACTCCCAGTGAGAGCATTTAAAATCGGGAAAACTTTTGTTAACGTGAAATTTCAAATGCACCTTCACCTTTGCTCTCCCCTTTGTCTTCTTTGGCAGGGAGTTTTACCAGCCTGCTTGTTTGGGGCTCTTAAATGGAGGTACTCAAATGGAGGTGATGTGGAATTGAGGTTATTGCTTCTGTGATCCTCTCAAGGACATATGGAGCCATTCCTGGAGAGGCCCCGATGGCTGGAGCTTAAGGATTTTGTTGCAGTTACACTGCTGGCTTTTATATGTTTGAAATGCAGAGCTGCGTTTGCTTGCCAAAGTATTGTGAAAACCCAGACTGCTTTAGACAGAGGTGAAGACAACAAAAGTGGATTGAACTATTTTTTTTTTAATTAGAAATATTAAACATAGGGCTCCATTTTTGTAGGATCAACACGCTGTCTCGCTGCCATGAATTTTAATAGCTTTCTGCTTTATGATGTATTCCAGCTGTAACCAGCCCCGCCACCCCCAGCTAATATTTGAAGTGGAATGCAGCTGGTAATGGAGCTTGTACAGGTTCCAAATGGAAAGAGGATTTTTTTGCCCAGTAAAATAACACCACTAGGAAGGGCTCGGCACTTCAGGTGTTGCCTTGTGTGCTGTGGCAGTCCCTCAGATCTCCTGCACCTACGGAGTACAGTAATATTTGAATCACTTAGCTCTGGCTGTTTATACCCAAGTAAACCACAACCTTGAGGAAGCAGCAGCTGGTAGGCCATTTATTTTTGTCTTTGGAACACTGGTAAAATGCAGCACATGTGATGGGACTGATGATATATAAACAAGTTTAAGTGTTATGAAATTAGCTAAGTAAATACTTGTCACTTGTGCACACAGTCCACTATTTGCATCAGACAGAGTCGCTTTTATGTGATTTTTATTAGACCTGGATTTGGTGCAAGAGGGTTTTTTCCTTCACCCTCCTCCTCCCTTTCCTTCAGGGCTGGGTTATTACTCTGACACTTGAATAAGAAATGCGTGTAATTATTTAAACACAGAGTTAGCATTTGGAAATGTAAAATTTCAGCCTATATTAAAGAAATAAAGATGGTGTGGCTGATCCATTCCAATTTTGCTCTCTCAAGACCCATACTCCATTAGGGCTCTTCCTTTGTTTAACTTCTTTTCATTCACTCCACTCTGGTGTCCTCCAGGACTGAACATTCCCAGTCCTTTGTTGGAGTCTGGCTTTGGGTTTTTTTTCCCTTTGCAAAAATATTCGGGAACTATGGAGGTAAATTATGAAATGCTTAAACTTCTCAATCCAGTTTGGCTGCAGGCCACGTTGAGAGATTTAACACAGAAAACAGCATCAGGAATATTGCTTTCAGCTGGGAATGCTGCTTGGCTTCCATGATTCTTTATTTTGTGTGTTCTGAAAGAAATGGTAAATGCTGAGAAGGCCCCATATTACAAAATTTGTAGGTGATAATCCTTACTCAGGCTTTACAGCACGTGTAGGATGATTAAATGTGGCTGGAGGACGGGGAGCTGGGATGTGGGTGGGAGGGGAATTCGCCCTAAACCCGCTGTTGTGATATATTCTGGATAACAAAGAGCTGTTAATGTGTTTGTACTGATCTGTAGCAGGCACTTCCATTGCCTGGTGTGCTTCCTTTTTAATCGCTGGGATGAGGGAACTGCTAATCTGCACGGGACATTTTCGCCCCAGTAAAATTTATGGATTGCACTGGATGAGGCCTGATTTACTTACTGAATTAAGCATCAATTTATATGTAAAACTGTGCCTGTAAGTGGGGCTGGGGGACATTTTAGTGCTTCAGATCGATCTCTTGCTGGCTTTTTACCTTTTCCTAAAACCTTTTGGCACAGCTGCAGTTCCCGGTGTCCTCACAGCCGAGTGGACGACGGCGAGCGCCGGAACGCGCGGCTTTAATCATTTCTCCACTCCACACGGGGGAAAAACCCTGAGAGCGGAGCAATCAGAGCTGCCAGCTGCTAATTAAAAGCCCCCAGGAGAGCGTTCCAGCCCTGGCACACCGCGCGGAGCGTGGCAGCGCAGAGCCCAGCTCGTGTCCCCAAGCATGGGGCCAGCGGCGCTCCCTGCTCCTGGCAGCTCCGGCCGCCTCCCGCTCCCTTCCCAGCCCTTCCCGCAGGAGCAGCACAAGCCCAGGGCAGCAGGTGCCCAGTGTGGAGCCTGCGAGGAGAAGCTGGCAGTGGGATGCTGCTGGGAACGGGGAGAATCGGAGATTCATCCGTCCTCTGCTCAGTCATGAGGCAGTCGTGCTTTTGCAAAAGTCTGCACCTTTGCTGCAGACCCAGGGCTGGACGCAGAGGAGGGGGCTGGTGGCTCTTTGGGGACACAGGAGCACTCTTGAGCCCCGGCCATTCCCAAGAGGCAGCACACAGCTCTTGGGAAGTGCCCCGCCACCCCGGTTTCATGCAGGGTTTCTCTTTCCTCCTGCCTGTTTTAACCAAACCCTGAGTTTTGTTGGGAGAAGCAGAAGGTAGCCCCAGCTCTCCCATCTTGCAGTCTCCCCGTGTCCTCCCAGCCTGCAGGTGCCTTTGGGCTTCTCCCTTTCACTGAAATCTCACTGCTCCTGTTCCTTGGACCCACTTCCAGCTTGTGTATGTAAACTATGTGGAGATCCCAAGAAAAACATAGGACAAGGGGAAAAAGAGGAATAAAAATGACGGGAACAAAGCTTTACCGGCAGAGTTGGGCTCATATTTCTTGTGATGACTTTTCAGTATGCGTGCTATTCCTTTCTCTGCAGCTACTGGGTGTTTTTTTTGGGGTGAAACACACCCACATCCACACACACACACACAAAAGGGCTATTTTTACTGTTCATGCTTTAAAGGTTTGGTTGTAAAGTATTGCTTTTGGAATGATGACCAACAAAATGAAAAAGCTACTGTTTCATTGTCGGTGCAGTAATTCAGCTCAGCAGTCCCTTCCCACTTTCTGGCTGCTCCCACTCCGTGGGGATGGTGTGTTTGTTGGGGGAGGATTGCTCTGTCAGGAAGGGAATGTGTGACTCCATCAGGGAGAGAGGCACAGAGGATTTTCTTTGGGTAAGACCAGCACCACGAGGAGTAGAAAAGCAGGTGACCAGTGGTGGGACTTGAGGGAACAGCTGGAGCTGTGTCAGGGCAGATTTAGGTTGGATATCAGGGAAAGGTTTCCCCAAAAGGTGCTGGGCACTGCCCAGGGTCCGCAGGGAATGGGCACGGCCCCAAGGCTGCCAGAAGTCCAGGGAAATTTAGACAGCGCTCCCAGGGATGCACAGGGTGGGACTGGGGGGGGTCCGTGCAGGGCTGGGAGTTGGATTGATGCCCCTTGCGTGTCCCTTCCAACTCAGGATATTCTGTGACTCTGCAAAAACCTGAGAAGCAGGTGATGAGGGAGAGAGATCCCTTCCAGCCACCCAGCTGATGTGAGATCAGCAGGCTGGGGGTTGGTTTGTTCAGTTTAAATAAAGACAGCCTTAGTGGGACTTGTGTAGACTCAGACACTGTGGTTTTGCAAAGAATTTGGCTTCTCTTTCCCACTAAGTCACTTAGGCTGCGTGTTGTTTGGATGGAATTGAGTCAGCTGAGTTGCAGGGGGCAAAGTAGCCATATTAAATTAAATTAAAACCAGAAATAAAAAACTTTATATGCAAAATCCAGAGCTTGAGAAAACAAGTTTGAGGACAAACAGCCCCTCAAAGGAAAAAGCACATCTTCCACATGTGCCCAGTTTCCTCTCCTGATTTCCTATGAGTTTTCCTCCTGTCTCATCTCCAGCATGAGGAACGGATCTCCAAAGAATTATTGGGAGAACGCTGCAGAGTTCTGAGCAGCAGCAGAACT
>VYZQ01021628.1:0-10728 GCA_013400655.1 Mystacornis crossleyi
GGCCCGCCACCCCTGGGCCCAGCTGCCGGGCCCAGCCTGGACCGCCGGGAGAGGCCTGGGCCTGCACAGGGCCAGGGGGGGAGAAAGACCATGGCCCCACCCATGGGGCCAAGGGGATTAAGGCCATAGCCCAGCGGCAGAGCTGGACCATGGCCCGGCCCGGCCCCCCTGCTGGGCCATACACGTTTGCGTTGGCAGGGCCCAGCAGGGCCGGCCCAGCTCCCCACCCCGGGGGGCTGAGCGGGCCCTCAGTTACCTCTGCCAACACTGGAACAGCAAGAGAGATATTCCCGCCTAGTCCCTCTTTAAATCTGTATTCACAGAGGCGTATCCCTTCTCTAAGTGACTCAATAGAGCTGTCTATATTCAAATTAGTTAACTGATTGGTTCTATGAAGTTTTGGAGGAAATTACAGCACCTGTTGCTGCAAGCCACTTCCTCAAGGAAACAGAGCCAAAAGGAAGAAAAACCTGAAGAGCAGGAAAGGGGTGCCAACCCATGACAGTCCAGAGGAGGGCTACAAAGATGATGCAGGGAAGATGATGGGGGGACTGCAGCATCTCTCTTACAAGGAAAGGCTGAGAGATTTGGGCCTGTTCAGCCTCAAGAAGAGACAACTGAGAAGGGACCTCAGCAGTGTCTATCGGTATCTGAAGGGAGCAATAGGACAAGAGGCAATGGGCAGAAACTGATGCACAGGAAGTTCCACCTGAACATGAGGAAAGACTTCTTTACTTGTGTGGGTGCACCAGAACAGGCTGCCCAGAGAGGTGGTGGAGTATTCCTTACTAGGGATATTCAAGAAACATCTGGACACAATCCTGTGCCATGTGCTCTGGGATGACCCTGCCTGAGAAGGGAGCTTGGACCAGATGACCTACTGTGCTCCCTTCCAACCTGACCGATTCTGTGATTCTGTGAAAACAAGTCAAAACTACAGCCATGGTGCTGAATCCTTTTAATTGGAGTATAAAGATTTGGATCCCAGTCTGAAGAGACTCATTCTGCTATTCTGAAGTCTGGAATGAATCTCGGTGGGAAAAAGCCTGGAGAGCATTAATGGATGGTACTACCAGAAACACATCACATTGTGTTGAATTACTTCAGAAAAATCTATTAATCTGAATGAAACACAGTGTATCTCAAAACTACTTTGACCAGCAAAATTCCACCTATAGAAATACCAAACATTTCCAAATTAGATGTATTTAAAATCTTTGTCTTCTGATTTGGTATGAATTTTTAAAATACTCTATAACTATTAAAGTTGATTTAACTTGGGCTCAGTGAAAAATAAAATGTAACTCTTCTACGGATAAAAAAATCCAGCTCGGTGCTATTTTGAGGAGTGGCAATCGGTAGTAATGACTAACAGATCTAAACACTCATCCCCTCAGATAAATTTTCAGTGATAGCTTTTTAGCAGTTACATGCTTCTCCATTTGTCCTGTAAACTATCATCTCTTCCTCTGACCAGCTCTCATTTCAAACAGTGAACCTTCTCACAACTTTGGCAAACATCTTCATAACCAAAAGTAATTCCCTTTCACTCTTATGAAAATTGACATACTCATTGAAAAGAACTACTCATCCATAAACCTACTTCTAAGTCAGCAGAGGTCTTGTACTGCCAACACAAAAGTTAAAAAAACCCTTCACTGTGTGTTGTATTATCCAAAGGGAAAACCAGGAAAGGCAAGACAAAGACAGAAGGAAAGATCAATTCAGTACGAAATATGTTCTCCTTCTCTACTCAATATCCACTTTGTAAATGACAGTTACAGTGATGCCACCTTTGGACAACTAACAATGCAAGGAAATTTCAGTTCTACTGGGAAGAATCCAGCTGGGATCCAATTACTCAGATATACATAAAACAAAGCTTAAAATTATATTGAGAATCTTAATTTCCTCGAAAGCTGAAAATTCTGTTAAATCATTTTATCTGATGACTGCAGGTTTCCTTCTATTCCTTTCTCAAAGCAAATTATGCTCAGCCTGTTTTGGCTTTGACAAAGCTCACACTGTTTTGGTTTTGCTCACCCACCCAGGGTCTGTGTCTGAGAGCATGTTTCTGCCCTGTCATTTTTCAGTAATGCTATATTCCCTTAATACAACTAAAGTAGCACTAGGGAGTTTTCTTGGGCATTGGAATTGACTCTTCTAAGCTGTTAAATCATTAGAACAGTTCCTGATACTGTTGTCTGAGGACAATTCAGATTTTCTCAAGCAGTTCTCAGGCATGATATGGGAAGCAGCATGAGACAGGGATCCATCCAATGTGGACTGAACTGGTCTGTCAGCTCAGGGTATTCCCCAGCACAGAGGCAGACCACATTGTACCACTGGTCTTAGTGCCACAGAGCAGTCTAACAGCTAAGCTCAGAGGTCAACTGGTCTGCATCCTCGGTGTTAAACTCACCTTCCTGCTCAAACAGAGTGGCTGTATGCAAGATGCCACCTGGGAATAATCCCTGTAGGGATTATTGTCTGTACCTTCTGAACCACGCATGGAGATTGCTAGTCACTGTGGGCCAGAGACAGCTCCAGCCATTTAACAGCAACAAAAAGGGTGGAGTTCCAATGCCCAAGAATGCTCCCAGCACTGTTTCATTTCCTCAACCATTTCCATCTGGGGATATTCAAACTGAACACAATCAAAGGACACAAGTTTTAGACATCACTTTTTCAAAAGTTTTTGCAAGCTGGCTCTCTTGAAAAAACTGTTTGTTTAAAAATGAGTTAGTTTTTTTTCTGGTTTTGCCCTACATCTTTATGACTCCTTAATACATTTTCTTTTTTTTTTATGTAGATATTACTTATTTGGTAATGTAGGTCTTTATCCTAATAGATGAGAATGGATAAATGTTAAAGAAGGTTAGCTCAATTTGGTAAACACTACAGCAAAGTTCAGACATTGAAAAAGTAATTTATAACAAGTAAATATTAGCTCCATGAAGATGTTTGTTATAGAGTACGACAATTCAAGCAAAAAGGAAGTATTAAATCAGTTAAGAAAAATGAGATCATAGAAAAATTATTTCCTGAGCAGGCTTTAATGATAATTTTAATATTTTGTGTTTCTTAGCTCACTCCCCAGTAATGCACATACAAAAATTACATGTCCTGTGACAGTGCCAGCAGTAACACCAGGTTTATTTTTAGATTTTATCTTTCAGTAACAGAACAAGTCTTCACTCAAAATTAAATAAAAGAGGGAGAAAACTATTCTCCCAGTTAGCATATTATACAACTTCTTCCTAAATGTATCTTCTTCGTCATTTTCTTATTTCATTTTCCCTCGAGCCCTCAATATTACTTGTATGTCTTCTTTTTACAACTTCTTTCCTAATAAATCTCTGCATAAGTCCTACCAAATTTGTTAAAATATGTATGAACTTGCTTGGTGTCAAATATTTTTTTCTTGAAGTCCAGAATTCTGGTTTTCCCTAGCTAAATATCCAGCCAGAAAGATTGTGTTTGACAGGTTCTTAGATAATTCCAAAGGATTTCTTAGGTCATCAAGAAAGTTTAATCTTCTTGTCATACAATTATGCAAGTGAAGAATAGCCAAATTTCCAATTCATTCATAAACATACTAAGTGCAAAATGCTTTGGGAAACACATTTTGTGATTATGATTGTTGCAAAGAATAAATGAAGAAGAGCAGTAATTCCAAGCACTTCTTGTCTCTAGTGAGGTATTTTGAGTAAGCTAGCTTCCACTGCTTTTGGGTTTTTTCTCATTTTAATTCAAAGATGGACAAAGTATGGTATGGTACATTTCAGACATAAACATACATAGTTCCTGAAGTAAACGTTAGAAACTGCTCAATACCCCTTTCCTATCACACATACATGCTGCACTTGGTTCTGCAGGTGCCACCACCTCTTCCCAGCTCTGGGACAGGCCCTGGATCCAAGACCTGCTCCTGTACTCTCTGGCCCCACCCTTGCTCTGAATCTTTCCCCAAACACACAGGCCTATGGCCCTAACCCAAACATTCATTATGAGTTTGGCAGTTCACCCATTTTTCCTTACAAATTTCTTCATCTGGGAACAATCTCTAAATGGAACACAGCCTCCAGACATTTCTTTATTGCCTCTGACAAAATCTTTTCTGAACTTCAAAAATTTCTGGGAGAACTGTACAGCAGGAGGCTCTTGTCCAGAGATTTACATTTCCTTCTACATGCAAATGCTTCATTATTAGTCACTGCAGGAGGGTATATTACTTTGTTTACCTCACTATTTCTATTCCTTCCCTGTCATGCTTTTCAAAATAACAAGGTCATTATTAACACTAAGTCTCTCTAAATCCAGAGTCTCAGAACTGACTCCTAGTATTTCTTCATTTCTTTACCAATACCAGTGCTGTCTCTGGTATGAAGCCAAAGTATGGTGTAGGGATCATCTCAAGTTTCTTAGTTCTTTCTGCGTATTTCAGCTGTTCTGAGATAGAAACCGTTGGGTTTCCTGACAGGAGTCAAACCTGCTTTCATAGTCAGCAGGACCAGGGAGCAGGTTGTTTTCCTTGCAGGCAGTGGAACACCTGGACAGAGGGATAAAGTATCCTGATATCCCTCCCCATGCACATGGCAACATGAACATCTACCCATCACTCTCTGACAGAAACAAATGTTATGTGCTCTCAGCTAAGGATAGCTTACACCCATGAGAGATGAGGAATTCATTTTCTGAGCCATGATGGAGAAACTCGTGGTACACACAGTAATGCTACTTTGCATCCTGTTCCCACAGGCAGCCTGGAAGCGCTTACTCTGACTGTGACTGTCTTGTCCTGCACTCACCTGTAAAACATCAAATCACAACCAACAAAATGGTGACTGTATGGGAGAAGGTGATCTTTTTATCTTTCTCCTTGAAGATCTGAGACTCCTATCTTGCCTGAGCTACTTCGGGTGCTGTTGGAAGGACACAGAAATTATTAGTGAAGGAACAGATAAAGAAGGTAAACGATTGTTAGTAGCAGCATAGAAAATTTAGAGAAAAAACGTGACCTTACTGAGTTTGTGGTGTCCTGCTTTCACATTAGCTTAACATTTTAAAAACTCCTCTCCATACTTTTTTTAAAGCTGCCCATGTCTTTGTTTACAGGGAAAGCTGTTAGCAACCTCAACATTACTAACTGATCAGCTGACTTGAAACCATTATTTCTACCTATTGGTAACTGCCTAAGTATGAGATTCTTTTCCAGAACAAATTCAGAAACAGCATGATGGGATAGTGCTGTATACCATTCCCCCGTGTCCCAAAATATGTGGGACATCATGTCCACTGACAAACTAGTAGTCCAACCACTTCAGTACTTAAATAAGATGGTGTCTTCAAGGTTCCAAAGCAATTTAAGACATGTTGTCTTCATCCACAATAGTGTCTGATTACCCACTCATGCCTGTAAAATGAGATGTTCCTTAAGTCAAGCAAATGCTGTTTCCATGATTTTCAAGTTAATTTGCACATATGGGCTTTTTAAATTAAGAAGCTAAAGTGCTCAAAATGAAGTCAAAACCAGCACACTGCCGAACATCAGTGTTCTTTCTTTTGGCCTGATTTTTCTTCAAGACATAATAGACAGAAGAGGCTTTGAGCTCCTTGAGAATATACACATAACAACAGTTTTTTTACTCACAGTAATTTTCCTCACTGAATTATTGTCAAGGCAAACTCTTTTTCAAACAGAAATGGTATTTCATAGTAATTTGTGGGGGTTGTAACAAACAAATTCAGAAATACAAAGAGCACTTGATGTTTAGTTCATGACTCATTTTTTTCTGTAACAGCAAATATTCTTTCATCCTGTGAAAAAATTACAAATTACCTTTAAAAAACAGGGAAAATAAGAAAAAAAAAGGGGAGGGCAAATTAAAGACTAGGAAAACAAAACAAAGAAAGAAGGGAGGAAGGAGGAAAGAGGGAAAAGACTTTGTTAGAGGAAATACACTTAAAGAAACACAAAACAACTCGTTATGATGCTGGAAATTGAACTATATTCCATGTAACTTAAATTACAGAAATACCCCATAAGTGGCTTAAAAGTGAATGTGATTTTGATGCATGAAAATTAATAATGAATACTAAATACAAGAGTTGGCAAGCATAATGTTGTTCTGTGGTTAAAAACTGCTAGCACAGACCAAAATCCAAATTTTCTGATCTCCATGATAATTGGCTGCAGATGAACATACTCAGATTAGGACATAAATCCCTGAGGCCTGTCAAGGTCCCAGCTAGTCCTCATGGCTCATTAGCTGGGGCTGTTGAAGGGATAACAGCTGCTGCAGGGAACAACTGGCTGGGCAGGGATATGATTGCTGATCAGATCTCTCTTTCTCAGACTTCAGGACCTCTTTTAGGGGCTGGGGAGGCACAGCCTCAGCACAAACCAAGCCTCAAAAGCTACAGAGGGTGTTCTACTGTGCATAAACCCCAGAATCTGAAATAGCAGCTACTGTGGAGGAGGGGCCAACAGCTGAGAGATTAAGATGAAAGTTGAAGTTTTGAGAGTCAGCATAAAGTTCATGGGTGACCTCTTAACTACTGAAACAAACACCACTGGGAAGCAAAACACACCACTGCTAATATTGCCTTGAGGCACCAAGATTGCAGTATGTATCTACACACCTCAGAAGGAAGAAACAGGTAATTTTGCAGACTGTAAAATGCTTTGCTTGCTTTCTTTCTAAACATAATATGTTTCTATTTTTATGGCAACTTCAGGTTTTGAACAGAAAGTTGATAGGTAAATAAATGGACAGGTATTTGATTACCCTATATCCTTACAGAAGTTTGGCTAGGATTGTGCTTGTATTTTAACTAATTATGTGGTAATTCAAAAGATGCAATTTGCAACTACTTCCTACCTTCATCTGCTGCCTGGAGGAGTTATCATCTCCCCCAGTACTATACCAGTACAGTATGCCTAATACGTGATATAGTTACTGTGATACAATTCTGATTTCAATTGCAGTACAGACTTCAGTTACAATGATTCTACTTTCTGACAGGATTATGTCTGAGGACATAAAACTTGGCAGAGTTGCTTTTATGTGAAGAAATAACACACATACACATACATTGAGGCTGTGAATGAGTTTCTTACAGCAGAAAGCATCCAACATTGGCTCAACAGTTCACATCAGCAGAATTCACAGCTCTTACTGTATAAATATACAATGAATTAAACCAAAACTAGACAGGAATCTTATCTGCACTCCACAGAAGCATCACGGGTTGGGCTCACTTTTCACATACTTTCCCCTCTGATTTGCTGCTGAAATAACTCAGAATGTTTAACCTGATAATATCTTAAGCCCTAAAGTTACATACACTCAAGTTTAAGAACTGGGTTGGATATAAGAATCTTTGGATTAATTTTAACTGGCTATAGCAAGTGATACTTAAGTTTAGTGAGTTCTCCATGTAGTTCCTATTACTTTCACTCATATTATTAGTGGAATCATACATATAAAACCAAGAGACAAATCATTGTTTATTTTTTTGCAAAATATAATTTAACACAGGGGCAATTGCATTTTGCAGCAGCTTCCACTGAACAGGAGCCAAGTACATTTCCTTCTTGGCCTCCTTTCCCCTCCGTTTTAATTTTGTGCAGTATCAGTTAATTTTTTTGTAGTTTCTACTGGTATCATGTAATATCTAAAGGAATGCCCCCTAAACTAGCTTTTCTCCTTACACAGTTATTTTCAAAATCATGTAGCTGCACGTTTTATATTCCTAAGGAACAGAAAGAATGTTATTGCTTAGAATAGTATTCTACAGCTTTCACTGTATTCACTACATCTTTCATGCATTCACTTCAGATCTTTCCAAAGAAGTATGCCCATGTGAAATGAAATACATGCCTGGTATACAAGAACAGAGTTCATCAAGAAAAAAAGCAAACACAAAAACTTGTGGGTTTTTTTAAATAATGTAGGAATTTTGATTTGTTTTGCTTTATAATAAATGATTAAGATGCAGTGGGGCCTAAGTCCAAAATCCGCTTCAGTTAAAAAACCCACAACTTCAAACACCAAACAAGCACTCCATCTTGCAAGGACTGGACACATGTTGCTTCTGGATATGGAAGCTGCTGAAGGGTGCTGTGGAACCCTGACTGACCTTGCAAGCACGGTATGGAAACCACCGCTCTGGACAACTGACCCAACTCTTCATCAGTCTGTTTAGGTACAGAAGTCCATTTCATTATATCTGAAGGGAATCAGCTAATCTAACTGAAACAATTTTCTCTTTATAACCATGTAGCAACTATATCACTGCTTTTCCTTAGAAAAAACCACAATGCTATTTTCCTTTCACAAATCAGGATAAGGCAAATGTGATCCAAACTCTGTATCACAGTACTGATGAGGGGAGAAAGACAAAATTTAGTTCATATGTCACATAAGGTGAGAGGCAACTGCTGTCTGCTACAGAAAAGAAAAACCGACCATCCCATTTCTTTCTGTTGTTTTACAAGATCTTGCACAACTATGGATACAATCCTTTAAAACATAAATACACCTGCATGAAAACAGTATCTTCCAGCAATACAATACAAATTCTTTTATTACTTGAAATACACGCATAGCCAATATGCTGCAAGAAAGACTTAAGAAAATGTTAAAAGTTAATTAATTTGGCACAATTGACAAGTTTTTAATACTTGGAAGTCTGACTCGGTGTTTAATAAAAGAAAAACCTGCAAAGCAGTTTGGCTTTCAAGGGCCATATAGTGAGAGTTCCAAAAACCCTATTTCGATAGATCCTTGAACAAAATACTTCAGCTCTTTAACAGAAGTTATCAGCTTAGCAATAATCATTTTAAACAGCAATAAGCAATACAAAGACCTGTCAAATTAAAACAATGCACATTGAGATTTATTGGAAAAACTGAGGAATAAGAAAAACATAGGTCTTTTCAGACATAGCTCATTCCTTCAGAAGACTTTGTTAAAATGTATTCGCAATTAGACCTAACAACACTTTTAAGAAATCTCTAAGTATTAGTGCATGGCTGATAAAAATTTTAATCCTCCTAGACCTGGATCTCAAAATACTTTTCTCTCTATATGGACAATCCCAGAGATTTTTTCATCCATTCCATTTTACATATTTAACTTGTCAATTTCCTAGAGCAATGACTTTTACTTCTGTACATGGACACTAGTGGTATTTTACCAGTAAATAGTTATCACGGTACACTTTTGTTTTAAAAATGGTGAAATGAAGAAAAAAGGAATAAAATTATTTAATACTATTATACTTACATAGCATAAACTTTCATTTTAGTCCTGAAACAGAGACTTCCATCCAAAAAAAAAAATCCAACTGCCAACCTTAACTTTTATTACTTTTCCAGGTACCTGTTGGTTCTCTGCAGTTATTTTGCTCCCTTTTGCCTGCCAAGCAAGTCTTTACACAACAGCAGCAATTGTCATCACCACCACTACTTATAATATGCATACTATATAAAATGTGACAACTTCTAATTCCTGTTGAATTGCTGGAATTCTGGAGTGATTTTATTAAGTCTATTGACTTGATGTCACTGAGATCATGTTTTGGCCCTATTCTTTCTCATGCCATTTAAGGAACCCTCAGCTTTCCAGCACAGTGGCATTTTACATTCTGTTCTTTACATTCTGTTTTTACCATGGCACTGTTTCTATCCATTGCTGAATCTGAAGCAAGTGGCCTAATTTCTTGAAACAGAATGCAAGGCCCAAGAGTCTGACTCCAAACTGCCACGTACTTTTATGGGCTGGATCAGAGAACGTCCCAAGTCTTTTGCATCATTTAATGTCTTGAAAAGGTTCCTTTAGCCAGAACCGTTTGCATCCCGCACATGCCAAATTGAGTAGGGATCCAGAGGTTTACAAATGCAGGGACCAGAAATCTCTTGGCTTTTGAAAGAAGAAACAAATAATTTAATCTACACAATTTGATGTATATTGAGTGCTAATCTTTCATATATTTTCCACAATTTAAATTTGAAAATAGGCTATAAAAAGAACTTCAGAAAATCACAGGGAAAATGGCAACTGAGAAATGTGACACTTTCAATTTCTCCACATAACACCTTGCCTTTGTACTAATTTTCTAGAGAGACAGGCAGTTTCTTAAAGTAATAAACTCACTTAGGGTATTTGCTAGGAACCCTAAAATATTTGGGAAGACTTGCTATATAATCACATTTTAGAATTTAGGATTTTAGAAAGTTTGAGATTTTTGTTAAGTAAGGTGTGAATGTGGGTGTTTCTCTTTGTTGTTCTATATCCATGGATTTTTTGTGCATTAGATCTCCAGAGCTGTGGTCTTCAGCCTTCAGTGGCAGAACCCGAAGTGTCCTGGGGCAGAACCCTAAGACCACATCTATTGGTTTTGGGGAAGATGAATAAAGAATGGAAATCTGTTGTCTTTTGTTTTAAATTTGTCCTATTGGAAATGAAAAACGATGTTTTTAAGTTAACCGATTGTGAATGGTACTTTATAGAGTTTTACATTATTTGAAGGTTTACATTTTGTTTAGACAAGCATTTCACTGTGTTGGGGGTTGAGAAAGTTTTCTTTTTGTATGTGTATGTGTTCTTTTCTTCTCCTCTCAAAGGAATTTTTTCCCATGTTAAGGGGCGATTGCTGGGGTACTTAAGAGAAACAAAGGACCTAGCCAGCCACAAGGGAGAGGCCCAATTGTCCTTTTTT
>VYZQ01021628.1:25386-41775 GCA_013400655.1 Mystacornis crossleyi
TAGCCAGAGAAAAGGGAAAAAACAAAAATGCAGCTGAGCACTGATAGACTTTAGAGCAAACCCAGCAGAGCCAAGTGCAGAACAATTCACCCATTCTGTTTCATCCTTGTAATGTAGCATAGGATGAGGCCCCAGTCACGGTCCTAATTAATGCTCTGCCATCTTAAAATACAGAAACCGTACTTTCATTTCACTGTGCTGTGGCTTGAGGCCTCAGCTGAGCTGCCAGAGGAAAACAAAAGTCAGGAGGAGAAAATCTGGTAGTGACAAGATCGTGTGAGTGCCCACAGTAACTCTGGTAGCTTTAGCTCCAGTTTATGCATAAGAGACCCCAACACTAGCACTCTTCCCAGAGGCCATGCAGCCTGCTGCTGTTGGCAGGTTGAACACATGGAAGGTATCCCAGCAGGACAGTGGAGGAAAGGGTATGATGGCAGTGAGTCAGCACAGAGCAACTCTTTGTTTCCTAAGGGACAGTACAGAAGATGGGGGATTCTTATTTGAGTTTATTTGACTTTGGTATTTATTTGATACCACACCAGAAGTACTGTGTAATCCTCACATTACAAAGTCTCAGTCTCTTTGCTGCTTGTCCTTTCTCAAATGACAAGCTTCTGTCCTCCACTCCCATCGTGTGATTCTTTTTGATTTGGGAGAGACATTGTTCAGTCTGTTAACATTTGAGACAGTAAGTAGAGGAAGGTTGGAAGATGTAAACTAAGAAAAAGCTGGAAGTTTCTATCAAGCCATGCTTTGATTTGCAAAGAATCAAAAACCTGGCAAAAAAAAAAAAATCAGGCAATTATTAAGCTTCTTGAAGACTGTTAACAAGGTACGTGAGGCTTTGAGTCCTTTCATTCCGTCCCTGTCTTCTCTTAGTGCCTGGAAGGATTACTCTCAGTCTGGAAGAAGCTCACAGTGATATAGGCTACTTTTCAGTTATCGCAGGAAACCGCATAATGTGAAAACCACATTTCAGAAAGAAGGTTTCATATTACAAGCAGGTGCTTTAAGTAAAACAGCAGTGAATTGGTTTTCCTCCTGCTGTTAAAGGACTGTTTCAGACCTTCCTCGTAGTTAGACACTTCCTACTAATTTCCAGTCTAAATGTATTTATGGCCATTTTGTATTTGTTTTCTAGTATCAACATTGTCTTTTAACCTAAACAACTCATTTTGTTCTCCAAGGCTTGGCTAGCTAGGACATTTAGTGACAGCAATCATTTTCTTTTTCAGCTTTCGCTCTTGTTTTGCTCAGCAAGTTCTTGCTCTGTATGTGGCTCCTGAGAGGGTTTGTGGTAGAACTAAACATGATACACCACACAAGCCCTCTCCACATAATCTCTATTTATTGAAAATACTTGTCCTTATGTGGTCAAGGATTTCATTATCATTTTCAGTGTGACCATTGGCCACAGTACCACTGATGGCCGATGGTCACCTTTGTGTTCAGTTTATAAATGCACCTGCACCTGTTTGCCAGTGGATAAATTCTCTCTAATACATAATCTTGGGGGTTTCCTCCAACCTTGACGATTCAGTAATTCTGTGATTTTATACTATGGTATTTCATCTCTCTTCTAGTTCTTTAATTTTTTTGTTTCTAACTAGCATTCCTAGTTGTACTTATTGTAGATAACAAAGTAGATAATTGATTTTTCTATCTTTTGAAGAAAAAAGAGTTTATTTATGTTACCGTGAGTGAAACTTTTCCTTTGTGTTGGAGATTCAGTGTCAGTATTAGAAGTATCCTTTCACTACCTAACCAGGTTTAACTTGGCTACAAACCATACCAAGATTACTACATATCTTCTTTGGCATCTCATACCTTTTCTTCTACTGCAGTTTTGCTTTTATGCCTTTTTCTGGGAAATATTATCTTACATTTGGGTGGATTTTTCAGATATTTAGGGGCAGGGAGGGTTGAGGAGGGTTTTTTTTCCCAACATTACTTAGTACACATTAAATTAAGGTATTCTATACCTACGATATCATATCTACTACTATCTAGTTGTATTTTCAAGAAGCCTTTCATCCTTTGTCCTTTCACTGCAACTTTTTCAAAGTTTTCTTCCTCTTCAGTCTTTTAAAACACAGTGATTGGTGCAGAGCCAAAATATTGGCAAATGCCAGCACCACCACCACCAGTGATGGTAATAAAAAATCATGTTTTGGAGAGTTCCTAACTTAAAGTTTTTTACTTCAGGTAAAACAGACTATTCATCATATGAGGCTATAACTTAGAGATGCTGAGCATCATAACTTAGAGATGCTGAACAATTGGGGATATTTTTTTAGGTCACTTCCTACCTAAATTTTTCCATAATAATGTCATTCAGTGCATTACTCAGAAAGCTGGTAATAGAAGACAGGACTGCTTAGGGAAACTGATTTTGTCAAAATATCTTTTTTTTTTCTTTCTTGTTAACGAGCTATGAAATGGATCAATATGGATTGAGTATAAACATTATACACTTGGACATTTCTTAGGCATTCACATAACACAATATTTTGACTAGGGAACTATAATGCTGCAGCAACAGCTTTGCGCATATGAAATAGATTGCAAAACAGATGATAAATCTCAGCTGTATGTGAGCAAAGAATACTCAGTAAGTGAGTGTGTTTCAAGAGAAACGCTGCAAGGATAAAATTTTGACTCCATAGTGCTTTAAATTCTTTATCCTCAATAAAGAAAGCATATTGTATTTTGGCTACACCTTAAAGCTCTGAATAATTCAAGCAGAATGTTTAAAAAACCTTGGAGTAGGATGGCAAAGAACTGAAAGAACCATTAGAGAACTGGAAAATATGCCATCAAGTGAAAAACTCAGGAAATGCAATGCCTTTAATAACTCAGATTTAGGAGGTGACTTAAGGACACCATATAAATAAGTATATAAGGGACAAAACTTCAATAAAAGATGTCTTCAATGCAGCCAACAGAAATGAAATAACACCTAATGATAGAAGCCTGCAGATAGAAAAATCAGACTAGAAACAGGCTGGTTTATCTACATCTCCGTCCTTCATATTTGATAACATTCTGTAAGGGGGTGTTTTCTCCTTTGTAATTTTTTGAGTAATAAAGGACTGCTGTTGTAAGGCAGTTCATAAATTAGTGCAGAAATTAACTGGTTTGGGGTAACTCTTTATCTTTTGGTATATTGAAGGCTCAAAAAAGATCTTCTATTTTAATTCCAAAACTGATGCCTACACAGCATATTCAATGGTTGCCCAACCTTCAACTTGCTCAGTTTCACAGCTCCCTTGGTGCCTGCAGTTGTGTGTTGCAGACCATGTTTTCACCGACCTGTGGAGCTTGGCATTCACCTCCTACTTTGGCCCCAGGGGAATCTGATATGGAGAAAGACACCAGTTTGGACAAGGTTGAGCAGGCTGGTGCCCAGCTCATGCACGAGCTCCCTGCAGCTGTTTGGCCGCCTGAGTTCCCCTGTGTGCTCTTACATCACGCCCAGCACAAACCAGCAGAAATCTACTTCTCACAAAACGCAGAAGTGGCTCCTTTGACTGTCTGTTGCAGGACAGTCTGAGGTGCAGGTGTGGCTTGGCTGCTGCTAACTGCTGTTTGCACAGAGGCTTAGAGCATCTGTCCTGGAAGTGTGCCTGAGAGTGAGCACAGGGTGACCAGCACAGGGTCTCACGGAGGGCTGGAAGACCTGCCAGCCCTCCTTGGCTCCCAAGGTCCTCTGCACAGCCCTGGCAGCAAGAACCAGACTCCTTTTTTTCTGGGTGTTAGAGTAGGATTGGCAAAAAAGGGATTAACATTTGCATTTCCTTATGAACTTCATGAAGCACCAAGTTACTGGGGCAATTGCCACAAACCTAAGTGTTACAGGGCCAAACTTTCAGGTGTCAAATATTTTTTAAGGTTGTGATTTTTTTTGAGAAACCACCAAAAACTCTGAACATATGTTTAATTTGAAGACCATGAGTAATCTCTTTTAAATCTAAATTCAGTGCAGGGTTTGGTGCCTCCTGTTATCTCTTCAAGATGGTTCATGAGTCAGACTTAACTGGGGTTCGGCATCACAGCTGTACCATAGCCAAAAGAAAAGATGGTTCCAGTACACAACATTTAATCGACACCAAAGTTTTTGTATATATACATATATATGTACATATATATATTCTGTGTATTAATACTTACAGTGTATTTTTTTATATATATATAATGTATATTAATGAATTATCATAATAGCCTTTTAACAGAACATATTTCATCTGGGACATCCAAAGCCAGGCAACTTTCATTAATTATACTTTTTGTATTAACTTTTATATATGTACTTACGAGTTTAAATGCCACACTCTTGTTGGTATCTGCTGCAAGACAGTGTCTTTCCTTTTTAAAGTAGTAGTACCATCACTAAAGAGGAAATCAGAGGAAATCTCAAGCCACAGCAATTACAGATCAGGCAGATATTTTTGCTTCAAATGTTGCCACAAAAGCCCCCAGGGATCTGATTGGCCTGGCTATGCTTTGGTTGCTGGGCATCAGAAACACCAAATTTTAAATGTTGATGTAATTTTCTTTTTTCAGTCTTTGCTCTATATAGTTCTGTATGAACACCATTAGGTCAAGAGCCATACTGCCTAAATTCTGGCAAAGTTGTAGTTCAGATGATATTTGGGTGCTTATTTTGAGCACAACAGAGATATTACATAAGATTCATGAAGAACCTTGTTATTCTATTTAAGATCCAGACACGTGAAAATTCAAAGACGTTACTACATTTAGAATATTTTTCATTGTTCAAGGACTGATTTAGAGTTAGCAGTTTGCATGCTTTCTGAAACATGTTGTAAAATCTAAGTTGAGCTTCTTGTGTGTGTGATGTCAATTTTGTCCCAGAACTGAGTAAGAAAACATTGTCTTGGATTCTGAAGGAAAGGAGAGTTGAATTTAACACTGTCTTGGATTTCGAAGGAGAGTTGAATTTAAGCATGGCATGGCTTAAATTACCAAGGGAAATGCTGAAAATGCAATTTTACTGATCACATGCTCAAAGTTACAGCAGAAGTAAAGCCTATGAATATAGTTGGCAGAGTAGCAGTCCCAGGACAATTTTTCAGCTAGCTAAAGTAGATGAGTGCTGTCTCCAGATGAATTCAATATGTATTTTATCAACAGTATTTAACTTCATTGAGTCCTGCCTCTGATATCATATATAATTTTTTTTTCCACAGTAAACATTATCCAGTCTGGACAGTAATCATAAGCTGCCACACAGTTCTGAGGAAAATTAAGAAAAGATATAACCTACGTATAAGGCAAATGCTTGCTTTTCAGTTACCACCTGCAAGAGTTCTGATTTTCTTCTTCCAAAACATTTTAAAGAGTCAAATGGAGTTTCCAAGAGAATTTCAGTAGGAAGAACTTTGTAAATTGCAATATCTGGGCCTCAAAAATCAAAATTTTGCCTTCTGTCCATTTCTCTGAGCCACTGTGGCTGACCTCAGCTACTATCCATGGCAACCAGAAAGATGGAGGTCTGCAGTGGTACAGAGACAGCAAAGCAAAAGAGGCCTAAGCCTGTATGTCCAGCCAAGCACACCCGGGCGTTACTTGCCTTTTTCATTTGCCTTAAGAATGCAAAATGGTTCTTAGAATTAAGTGCAAAGCCAGTCAAAATTCTAATCCTCAAACATCTGGACATGAAACACAGCAAGATGACCACAGAAGTGTGGGAGAGAAGTGCAAGCTCTTTACATATTCATACTTCTTCAAAACCTTTGATCTGTTTCAGTTCCCCTGGTTTTATAGGTATATAATGAAGTTCACAAACTGTGAACTGTAAACAGAACGATGCAATTCAAGTATCACTGGTCTATCAATAACATTCAGGATAGTCCTTTTTACCACAAGTGTGAAATAAACACTTTTCATTACATCTGTGTTTGAGTCTTTACTGAATTTGTTTTTAACCAGCAGCATGTTCCTGGAACTATGGAAAATGTCAGCTGAATGCAAAAGATTCAAGTAAGAAAACAGTATGGGTTTTCAAAATATCTGTCCCTTAATTTCTTTTTAGAGGTGATATAATGTACCATGTACAAATTAGAATAATGTAAGTGTCAAGCAGGTGGCTAGCTATAGGAAGAGATGCTCAAAACAGCAAAGAAAAAAGTCAAGTGCACATCTAAAGTAGAATTTGTGGATGTAGCGAAAGGATGATTTTTTTAGAGGGATGATGAAATAGAGAAAATTACCTACTTACTTCTTCAGGAAAATGGATTAGATTTAACCTTGAATCCTATATTCTGATTTTTAAGTGATAAAAATGGAAAATCATAAGGTAACTGACAAACTATACCAGTAATGGTTGGTCAGACTGTTACTGATGAACTGTGACATTCCTGCTTTAGTGGTTTGAACCACAATAGACATCTAAGGAAAAACAAAAGAAGTCTTGTCTTTATTTAGGAAGAATAGTAGAGAAAGAACAGATGAATAAAGTTTTGGTTTCAAGATATTGTAGGAATTAAAAAAACGCACTAGCAGGAACTTGCGTTCTCGTTGTTTTTAAGATACCAAACACCTGCTGATCTGGCACTTCAGAAGTCAATAGAGACAGCTTCATTTCAGTAAGCACTGGACCCAGGAAAGGGTGTCTCTTCTAATTCTACAATTAAGACTGGTGCTTCCACTGATAGACTCAAATTTGCATATGCATTGCAAACTCTGCTTGATTAATTGCAGTACAGTGTGGTTTATAAACCCCATGACCTAGTATTACACATACATTCTACATTTCCAATCATAAATCTGTCAGATTACAAACATTTGAAGTGATTTAGAAATTATGGTTTGATTTCTCTGTAGACTAATAAAGACACTTCATAGTACAACAACCTTATGATCTTGTTTATAAGCATTTTAAACCTTGTATGTCAATAAATAAGAAGCTGAATTCCTCCACAGGCAAAAGCCATAGACTTTTTATTGCCCTAACAACCATTTTAATTTATTTATTTCAAACTACTTTTTACTAAGATCTCAATTTTTCTTGTTTGCAATGGAAACTAAGAAAAATTTTATCTAGGTATTCGGTTCTGTTTGTCTATGCAATGCTAATGACTTTGCTATCTCTAAATATTTTATTACAGTCAACACAGACAAAGGCAGGATAATAAATGAGAGCTTCAGCAACTACAGGCAAGGGAGACATGAACCTTGAAACACATTCACATCAAGAGGAGGAGACAGTTTCCATCCCAGCACAGGTATACCAAACTGAAAAGCAATAAATAGCTTAGACCATCATGATTTGTATACATGTCATCTCAGGTTCTACCATGATCCAAATAGTACTGAAGACTTCAGAACAAAATCTGAAGCAAAAATAAAAAAAATACAGATATTTCAAAACACGAACTGGTTATAAATAGAGAATTAGTTTCTTAACATTAGGTTGCGCTCATCAACCTGTTTTTCTTTTTATAGGCAAAGGCAATGTAATAGTTCTAATCTGTCTACATTTCGGAAAAGCACGGAAAGAATTTATAACTGAAAAAGGATCAGGCAGAAGGAATGTGAGCTAAGTATGGACCTAACTCACAGCCAGAAAAGACATTGTATGTTGGGTGCATGTAGACATCACAAATATGATCAGGGATCACATCTTGAAATTTTTCCAGCTCATGACTATCTGGTCTCAGAACCCCTGAGACAAAGCTGTATTTCCTCAAAGATCCACCTCCCTCCTTTTCTTAGACACCACTTTTTGTAGCTCATCCTCAAGCTGGTTGTGTAAAATGGACTGGTCCCAGCTAAACTGGGACTGGTCTGCTGGTGCAGCCTTTCTCACAAGAGCCACAGATAAGGCAGCTCACATTTCAGTGTTGCTGCTCTACACCTGCACAGTAGCAATTACAGAACCATGCATGTTCTGTTGCTTGGTGCTAATAGGAGTGCAACAGTTGACAGAGGAGTTTTTCTGAGCTTCCCTTTTTTACCGTAAGCTAGTTTTCTAGGCCCCTGGATGTTTACAGTGTCTGTTGAGTGTAATGATGCATTACCTTTACTTGAACCTTATTTGTCCAAATTACTATGTAAGAACTTTTTATCCAGGCTGAAAAATTGAATTGCAGACAGGAAAAAGTAACCAGAAGGTAACGATGTATTATGTTGTGCTTTGGGCTTTTTTTTTTCCTGACAATTCACAAGATAAAAAAACACAAAGAAAATATACATTTGAAACAGAAACCAGTCAGTTTTAGATGAACATATGACACCTTGACTAAGTATCTATGTATTTAAAAGGAAAGTATTTGCATTAAAAAATAAGCAAAGTTCAATATTGTTTTAAGAAAAAACTCCCCAAAACTAGTAGATCAAATAGCCTGGTTTTTTCAGAGCCTTTTGAACTTCTTTAGCTGCCTTTTTTTTTTTAATGAGAAGCAAAGCAGCAGGATCACACAATAGCAGGAAATTTAAGCTGTTCTGTCTAACTGATAAAACTAATTTCATCCTCTGCTCTAATGCAATGAAAGAAAAAAACCTCATCCCATTTTTCTAATGATTTGATGGGCAGAANCAGCAGGATCACACAATAGCAGGAAATTTAAGCTGTTCTGTCTAACTGATAAAGCTAATTTCATCCTCTGCTCTAATGCAATGAAAGAAAAAAACCTCATCCCATTTTTCTAATGATTTGATGGGCAGAAGACTTTATTAATTCCCAAAAGATAAATATTTTTAACTAATGACCAGCTCTTGCCTTTGTTCCTCTATTTTCATTGCCCTTGCTGCTCCAGGTGAGTGCATCTGATACTGCCAAGAATGACCACATTCATATAAATAGTATCAATCTCCCAGAGTGTCCCACTAATTTATTTTTTATCTGTTGATCTGAAACTGGTGTACTGGTGATACACAAAATAAAACCATAAAAGTCCTTGCCTATCCAGACACCTTCTCTCCATAAGAGACAGGATGCCTGTTTTGTGCTTGCCTCTGGCACAGAATGAAGGATGAAATAGCTGCCATTCATAAAGTAGAACATACCTCATCTTATTAGAATGGTATCTGTATTTTGAAGAACACTTTGCCCATTCTGGCATTGAATGAGATCAGAAGATTTGATGCTAAAAGTTTACCCATGTTGGACCTCTAATTTCATGCTTGCCTCTGCTGTCGTGGAAGGGTCTTGAAATGGGGAGCTTTGGAGAGGGAAATAGATTCAATATTATATTGAAAAAAAGGAATCTAAAAAACCCCCAATCCCTTCAAAAACCAGAAGTATTTGCATACTTAGGGCAAGTTTATACGAAACAGAAGCCTGTTAGAGTTATTAGCAGGATGCACACAGGCATTGTAATGGGGCCCAGGTTCTGGGCTAAAGAGCTCTGTGTGGCTCATTCCTGCTATTGCTGGTCACGTTGACCTCCAAGAGCAAACAGAAGTCCTCTGAAATGCCTGCAGACTCACTCCGCAGTGCTGCAGCTCCCTCCCTCAGAGCAGCTTCGCAGCTCTTTTGTCTTTGCTGGCTAGCAAAGCTTCTCATGTAAGCCAAGTAGCCAGCCCGGCTGCAGGCTTGATTCATCTCCTTGCTGTTTATTCAACTTTCCAAGTGACCCGGTGTCCTCACTCAGAGTAATTAGTTAAGTCCAGCTCTGGCTACAAACAAAAACATTTCACTACTTCCCGAAAGCTCTTCTGTCTGAAACGTGTGAATAATCTGTGTTCTGGTTTCAGCTAGGACAGAGTTAATTTCTCTGAAGAAAAGGAAAGCAATTTACTGCATTAAATTTCACTAAGGTTCTTCACTAAAATAAACTACTGTTGTAGTTCATTGTCTAGGGTATAGTTGTAGAACTGCCTTTTTGCTTTGAAATAACTTTGTATCTTCCAGCTGGATGACAATGAGGCTTTCACTCCCATTGCTAGAATATCCTTTTCAGCTGGAGGTAGACACAGGCTGCAGGCAGAAGGTCACAGATCTGTGTTCCACACCCTGGTGAGCTATTCATCTGAAAAACTGGCCACATTGCAGAACCATTCTGGGTCAAACCCATGGGTGTGGAGACATCATTTACAAATACCAGAGTCTTTCTCTGAAAGAACGCTAATCCTGATTTATCAGAGCCAAGCCTCCCTTTAGATAGCTATAGCTGCTGTTTTGGATTTCTCAGAGCTGGGAACTGAGATAGTGTTGAAACATCTCCATAGTGAGTTTTGCAAGAAATGCTTTTTTGTGGCATCTGACTGCAGTTTCTACAGCTAATAGAGACGGGTAAATGGCAAGGATACAACCTGGCTCCAGACAAGCAGCATCTAAGGAGAGCAGCCTCTATGGAAAGAACATGTAAGAAGAAGTCTCTGAGGATATAACTTAGCTCCAGAGGAGCAGTTTGGAGTCCTCTGTCTGACTAGATAGTTTGGCAGGCATACCAAATACTCCTTTGGTACCAATACTCCTTTTGATTTAAAAATATTGATCTGTAGATGTCCTTGCATTAAAACAAGTAAGATGAAGGTATATCCACTTCAGTGATAGAGTTCTGGAAAAGGAGCTTGTCTAACAGCTGATATAACAGGTTACATGAGCAAGTGTATTTCCTCCTTAGCATAGCAGAGGAAAAAGAAAGGGCACATAAGCCAACCAATATTGCAGCAATGAACCCTGTCTCTGTGTTGTTTAAAAGATGTACATGAATATTGCCCTCCTGTGCTCTGTTCCTGTTCCTGCTCCTCTTTCCATTCTGCCCTTAGTGGTAGCCAAGTCTTCCATTTTGCACATTCCAAGCACCAAGACTTGTTATTAGCAAAAAATTTTTAAAACTGTCCATGGTATCGCTAGCCAACAGAGAAGTGGTGAGGAATGCCCTGATTTGAAAGCACAGAATTTGGAATTTGTTAGGAACTTGCTGACTAGTTATCATTTCCTCTGCTTCCTTGCCAAGATTTTATCTGGCTTTATATTGATTTGATGTGGCCTTTGCTAACATATCAAGACTGGATTGTTTTTACCAACCAGAGATTTTCCCAGAGAAGTACAGACAGGCTAACACCTAAAATGACAGTTGTTAGTAGTTGTTTTAGAAAACTTCAAGTACCTACAAGCACGAGTGCCACACTGTTGGGTCCACACCACTACAAATTTCTCATTGCTTTCTCCAGTACGCTGCATGGATGAGTGTACAATGAAGGAAAGCTGCATGATTCAATCAGGAATAAAAGCATCAGGTACATATGAGAAAAGTTGGATTTGTGCCTTAGCATGTGTAGGATTTGTGAAGCCTGCAATGCCTTGTAACAGACATTAAAAAAAAAACAAAACAAAACAAAACAAAACAAAAAAAACCCAAAAAACCCACAAACAAACAAACAAAAAACCAAACAAAAACACAAAATACAAAACACCAAAAAACCCCAAGAGATTTCAGAAAAAGATCTACTTATATTTCTGGTACTATTGAAGTTTAGTTTCCTGTTTGCTGGTTTTGGCCTTATATTTATGATGTTTCATGTCAACATTTCCTGAAAGTATTTTTTTTCCACTCCTAAGTTACTAAAAATTATTAATAAAAAGCTGCTATATTAGAGTTTCAGATACAAAACCAGGAGAGCATTTGAGTAAGCAGATGCTCCTAATATCTGTGAGAAAGGAAAAAACCAGAAAGAATATTAGAAAAAACTGTTAGGAGTAAGCAGTTCCCAAAACACAGAAACTTAAGAAGCCAGCTTTCTTTTGGGCTTTCTGTGTCACAAATGACTACTAAATATGGATTATAGAAAAGCTGTGGTGTAAATTCCCCAGGATTATACATGGAAATGGAGAATGAATTCAACATCTGAGGATAAAAACCCTTCAGCTGAGTTCATGTCTCTTCATGTAACCCACAGAATCTCATTTTTCTTCGGGAGCAGCGGAACTCATCTCTCATAGGGATCCTCCAATATGTCACCAGAACTGAACTTACATTACATTATCTGTTACCTCCTACCCAGCTATTTAGTCTGGAATACTGTGTGCAAGAATGTTCTAAAGTTGATACCGTAACCTTCCTACCCACTTTAACTCAAATTGGACCAAATCCAAGAGGAGTTCTGGCAGGACACACTGTACTCACATTTATGCACGCATGGGCTGTGTGAAGAAGTCTTGATTCTTTAGTAAGACAAGCTAAAGTCTAAAGAAATTTCACATGAAGAAGCCCATTATCCCTATTATGGTATGGAGAAAAGCCCCAGCTTTCAGTGTAGCTCAGTTTAGCCCTGTTCTGTATTACACACCTTATCAGACCTGCAAAAATGCCTGCAGTTTTGGACCATGAACTAAAACCTTGAATTATCTTTTGGTCTTATTTAGAAATAAATTATAGAATTTACTGTCCTCTTCTCCATTTATACAGTATGGTGGGAAAGCTGGTGAATTGACTGGTGAGTGGACTAAAAAACTCTCTTTTAGTCCTCTACAGAGAAAATTCTACCATGACAGACTGATTGGACAGGAATTTGTGTATGTTTGTGCTTGAAGACCGTAAAAAAATGATTTCCATAGTCTTGAGGAAACACCCTTTTATTGTAGAGAAGTTTGTATACACAGATGCAATGTATTTACAACCAGCTTTTCTCAAACAGATGACTGTTTAAAACCCTTCACAAATCTGTCAAGAATGAAAGAAAATGAAGCTCAGAAACCCAGCTGGCCAGCACAACCCCCAAATTCAGATTATTTCCCAAAGATATCTGTGATGAGTATAGATGGAGTTATTCAGAAGGAAAAAACAGGACTGTGACAAAGATCAGTGGATGGATTTCAGGATTGGGTCATTCAAATGCATTGCTTAGTTTGATCTCAGACTAGATAAACTGTGAACTAAAATTCCAGCAAGTAGATGGAGACCTGCCTTTTGCCAGGGGTGTGGAAGAGACAGGCAGAAAGAGTCTGTCCTTTCCTTCCATGGCCTCTGCAAGAACAGCTCACAGTTGCAGTCTCTGTGAAAAGAATTTGCTGGTCCTGTGTTCCCCTGGAAAGCTCTTTTCCAGAAAAAGGCAGGAAAAGTTCCACATTTCTTCAGTCTGCAGAATGGAGTCAATGCACTGAGGGTGAGAAGAGGTGTCCTCCTTAGGAAGGGTGTGGACTCACGTGCCAGCCCAGCCACAGGAGAGATGCACGGGGCACCTCGGTGTCTTCTGGTGCCTCTCCAAACTGTGACTCAGCTCTGCACTGCCCTTTACCTCGGGTGCTGTGCAATGGCACCAGTTTAGCTTCAGCCTGTTCAATCACCCCGAATGCCAAGGAGACAACACAGGGGGAAACAATGAGAGGTAGACACACACATTATATTCCCTTTTCATGTTCCTTTTCAATTAAAAGTAGAAACTTCATCAAAACAAAAAGTTACATGTGCAGGAGGCACTTCTCTGGAGAAGAAATAAATACCTCACACAAGCATTCATGGATAGATGAGCCCCATGAGAAAGATTCTCAGTACAACCAATTCAGTCATAAAAGGAATCTAACTCCCCGACACTGATGTATATGAGAAACAGGCAAAACATGTCTGCTGATGCTCAAGGAAGTTACATGCTTAAGTTCCCCACAGGTTGGAAACGTATCTTAGAATCTGCATAATTTAGTTTACACTGAGAAGAACATTGCGATATTTACAGGCACATTCCGATGGGAAAACATTTGCATGTTGAGTGCGAAAGACACAGCTTTGTCACCTAATCACAGGATATTAAAAGCAGGGATTTTGTGACCTCAAAATACTATTTGTGAAGTTAGTGGGAAGGAAAAAGGTGTGTAGGCAGGAAACAAAAGTTATCAGAATTTGCTAACTTTTTTTTTCGAGCATTAGAATGGTTTCAGGCTGGAACAAAGTGAGTCCGTGTTGACCACACGTTCTGGCTTGTTACACATGGAGTGCTTTGTCTATTCTCATTTCCCATACTTATCCTTTCCATTTAAATATGTTTCCCATTAGCCAGGTTGATGAGAACAGTGCATAAGACTAATTCTTCTGGCAATCATCATCATTCATAACATAGTAACTTCAAAAATCTTGCAGAACAGGAATGAACTGGAATGTCACTTTTTTGGACTTGTATTGGACTTCTGTATTCTGAAGTTGAATGTGGGCATCTGAGAAACATATTTGTAATGCTTTGGAAGTTTTACAAATTAAAAAAAAAGTTACACTCTGAACCTGATTGAGAATGCAAAGTTCTATGTTCTCTAGCACTGCATGTCAGACATGGTGAAAAAAGCTATTCAGTGACTACTGCAACCCTAGCGCTACCCAGAATTATTCTGAAACTAGTTCACTAGTTTCTGAAACACTACTGTAGTTGCAGCAAATTATTAAAACTATCTACAGAATATTAATCATACCATTTAGGTTTCAATATGTCAGCAAAACAGCAAAGTGTAACCCTTTGTAACAAGAGGTTATATCCTGGAAGTGAAATTATCGAACTATTGCTTCAATGTCTGTAAAGTAAAGCTATCCTTCCTAGGGACACAGCACTCTCACTTATGCTGACACGTAAGGTGGTGGTGGATCTTTAGCAGCTCCATTCGCAGGATCATCATATGGTGGTAACAGGACCTGCAGGAAGGGAAAAAAGTTTATATTTTAAAAAAGAAGTCAGATGATAAAATTTATAGAAACCCCCCCCAAAAGGCCTTGTCCAAAAACAAACAAACAAACTGCAAACCGAGAACAACAAAAAACCCCAAACCAACAAGGAAAACCCCAAAACAAACCCCAACCCCCCAAAAAAGTAAATTATTAAGCAGGAGAAGAATAGTTAGGAAAATAAATAATATTAGCTTGAAGTTCCTCCTTTTCAATGTGTATACTATTTTCATTATGAAAGAAAACTTGATTTCTTCTCATTTCTTATTAACCCCGGTGACAGCTTGATTTCAGCCAGTCACTGCTGATACCTGGATTTGTTCAGTTCGGCAGGGATAGTGGCTGCTTCTTCTGCAGCTCTCCTGTCGAGAGCACTAAACCTTGTCTCCTGGAGGAGTGCTCAAACTGCCAGAGTGAGAAAAGTCCCAAAAACCTCTCCTTCTGAGCCCTCCCTGGAATAGCTAATAATTATTTTGGAGTGGGGAAAAAGAAAGTAAATGGAGAACAAATTACCCAATGCCTAAATAAATCTCCAGTTTTATGCTTCTAGAGTACTCAGCCATGAGAAGGAAGATCTACTCTTCCAGAAGCCTTTCAGTGAATACTTCAACATCTGATAGCAATTAGGAAATTAGGACAGGTTTAATCATATATCATCCCCATTCACTGGAGTCCAGGCAGCTTTCTAGGACATGGGGGATGCAAGTTCAGGCCACACAGGGCAGAGGAGAGATTTGAACCCTAGATTCCTACTTGTTTAGGCAAGCATGCTAGCCATCATGCAATTTTTAATGGCATCAGCACTGACATTATTTAGCTTGCATGTGAAAAAGCAAAGGAGGAGTTGGTCTGTGAACCCCAGCAGGGACTGAGGATAAAATAGATGTCTGAATGAAGAATGAGCGTACATTTCCTAAAATATCTCAATAACATGTAAGAATATCACTGAAGTGCACTGTCAGATACTTTATGCAGCTGATGATAAATTATTCATAATGGAATTTCCAGATTTATCAGCATCGCTTCTTGGTCATTAAAGAGCGTGTAAAGCTGATTGTTTAAATGTACATAGGGAAAATCTGATCTCAGTAAAGTCAATGGGAGTTTTGCCATGAGAGGATTTCACCAGTTCTTAAAGAAGTTGATAGCCTGCCTTCTGCAAAGAAACATTTATAATCATCCCTGTTGGACCTCAAGCACAACATAAAAAATCAGTAGGAATCATTCTGTAGATTTAAATAGACTTTGGATCAGACTTTTGTGGGATAGTTCCAAGTGTGATTCACACTATACTCATGTGAGTTTATAAACATGCATTGATGACCATGTGTTCAAGTACATCTGTGCACATTTGTTAAGATTACAGAATGGCTACCTTGGCATCTTCAGCCCTTAATCAAAAAAGTTTCATTACTTAGAAAAGGAAATTGTCAGAGACATTGCTCTTCATTAATACCGTATGTTTGAGCTTGTAAATGCAGTACTTTATGCACTGCACAATCTAAAAACCCTTGAATTTGAAAGGCGTTTAATAAATTATGTCACCCTTAAAGGGTGCAAGCATCTTATGGTTGCTTATCTAGTGAAATTAGGACAATATATAGAACTTCAAATAAATACTATGATAAAAATCATAAATATATTTAGCAATGTAACCTCAGTAAATCACAATGCTAAAGCATGTTAACTGTGAAAAGCACTAGATTAAATCCGCCCCCCCAGCACTGATCACTAGTTTACAAATGGTAAAATCCTCATGTTACTAAAAAAACCC
>VYZQ01021641.1:1921-12669 GCA_013400655.1 Mystacornis crossleyi
AAGCTATTCTGTCAAATAACACAGGACAACGGTGGTCTGATTTTATGAGGAACAAAGACAGGGGTAATACATTTGCCCATGTTATTTGATCTATCAAGTGTTGACACATGGCCATAGTCTCCTCGTTCAGGACTTCTTCAAACCACTCTCCATTCACATGGGTCAGTTCTTCCAACAGAAGGTTTAAGTTGTTGGCTTTCTGAAGCCTCTGAAATCCACAGTCATTTAGTTTTTGCAGAAGTTTGGCACATAGCTCAGAACTGTTTTGCCAGTGCAACTGGCCGTGATGATTCCATTTGACAAGAGCTGTAGCGATGCAATTCAAATGGTGGAGCCTGCATTGAGGCAGAACTGCTGCTGCTTTGTTTATAATCATTTCCTCCACTTGAAAAGAAGGAAGCATGGCCAGAACACGAATTATGGCTGCAGTATCAGCAGGTATCACACTAGACTTTAAATAACTGGAAGAGAGACAGAAATAAATAGTCCATCAGTAGTGACAAAGTGCAAATGTTTAAACAAAACAAAAAAAATTACGTGCTTGAAAATTCTAATTTAGAAGTCAAAAGCTGCACATCAAATATAAAATAAGCAGAATAGTAATGACTTGGCAGAAATCCACACATCTTTTTTTCAGCGAGATTAACTTCTTCCTTCTAATTTATTCAAAACTGAAGAAATGGAAGAAGACAGTGAGCAGCTCAGCCAGCTGGTGAGACTCCAACTGTTACTGATAAACACAGAAGTTCTTAGTAAGGCCAGAAGGTCCACATTTATCAAGGGTATCTGTGGGTTTCTGGGCCTGGTTAATTTCTGTGATTTCTGTCCTAGGCAGCACCAGGTTTGAGGTGCCTGAGGAACATGAAGACATCATCCCCCCCAAAAAATGTACAGCCGAGGCACTACATTCCCATAGAGCTTGAGCAAGGGAAGCAAGATCTCTTCTCTGGCAACTTTCTGTTGCAACTGTACAAGCCTAAGAACTAACTGGACAGTTCTTCGTCACACTTTCACTTGTTCCAACCAAGGCATTCTTACTGTCTCTTTTTCATTACTTCTTCTGCCAAACAAATCAAATACAATATTAATACCTACCCAGCCTATCAAATACCCACCAAAATTTATTTTCATTTCAACATCTTTATAGTACAGTGGTCTAAGGTAAAAGGGGCAAAAAAATAGTTTTAAAAGATATCATATCTATTAGCAGATACTGTTGAGTCTATAGTCAAGACAACGTCTACTTTCTTGTCTCTGATTTACATGTTTAATAGAATCAAATACTTGTAACAGTTTGTTACTTCTTCATATTTATGGAAACAAAACACTAAGAGCTCAGCTTTCTATTTAATATCTTAAGCAGAGAACTGTTTAAAACTTAAACAGCTACATTTTCAAGAACACACACTTACCCTAATAGTAACATTTTTAGTTTGGCAAACAGCTCCAGATCCTGGCAATGCAACAGCACCAAGTACTGTGTTAACTTCACCAAGTGTAATACATGATAGCTATCCAAGCGTTTGTGCAGAACAGAAGCCATTCTGAACACAAAGAGGGAAAGATTACATGGTATTAAGCTAATACAAAGCATACTGCAAACCCCAACACCCCCCATGAAAAAGGGGGTCCTGTGGTGCCCAGTGTCTATGTGGAGGGATTCCCACACATGCACTCCTCTCCACACTGATTTTGACACTATTCCACTTAAGACAGAGCAGCCTCTCTCCACTTACTGACTGAATTGCAAAATTAAAGCCCTCATCACAAAAAATCATCTACTTCACACTACTAACTTCTGTTGCAGATTTCACAATCAGTTTAAGTTTAGAGTGGACCAAGAACACAATAAACTGGAACAGCATCACCAGCTTCAGCACCACCGGACTCACTTACATAACTGTGGTTGCTACAGCTACGTTGGTCTAAAGCTGCAAAGAGGGGGATAGATTTNTTAAGGTCTTAAGACAGTGAGACTCAAGAAGAAAAGACATTAATTCACCTGATCTTCCTTTTAGTATCCCTCTGCTCCACAGGACACAAGTATGTCCTTTTTCTTTCAAGGATCTGTTTGATTCATATAACTACCTTCAATCCAGTAATTGCTCACAACCTGCACTTAACACTGCTGCATCTCTGACATGTGTAATGCTACATCTTCTGTGCCCAAAACATCGACTTCTTTTCCATTCACTGTATGGCAGACACTACCTCTCCCTATAAACAGTGTTCAATTCAAAACTGCAGAAAATGTGGCCCAGGTTCTTAAAAACACAAGCTTTAATAGTCCAAAACAGGACACAATGACTTTGAAACAAACAATTCACCAAAGTAACAGGATGTCCAAGACAGGACATGTTCTCTGCAACTCACTACATTTCATTTGCAGTCTCATGAGTTTATAGTAATTGTCAAAGGCTAAGTTTACTGCAATAGGATCACGTATTTGTAAATTAGACAGATGCTCTATGACAATAACTTGGTAATGGTGAAATGCCTTTCTTTGAAATTCCTAAATTGGCTCAATTATTTCTGGGTCAAGCTGCAATATTCTAAAATCTGTAATAGCCAATTACTTATAGTGTATAAATATTTGTGTACAAGAGATGCACCCGCCACCCCTAACTTACTGGATATGTCATAGTTTTCCACACTAAATGGAAGTTTACCTAGAGAATACAACTTCTTAGTAGTAGCAAAAAAATTACTTTTTGAGTAGGTGAGAATTTCTGCATTTCATTTTCTGCATTGTCTTCAGTATCATCAGTACTTGGTGACTGCTAAATTCCTCTGCCATGTGTGCTGCAGTTACTAGCAACCTAAAGAGGAGAAGACAAATTTTCCAACGAAAAACAGTTGAAAATCTCTGGCAAAGATTACAGCCATTTCTTTACCTATGAGGAAAAGAACCAAAGACGACTTCTGGAAGCAAAATTCTCCCAAACTAGAGACTTTTGTTCTGTGGATTTTTTCCTTTAAACAGTTGATCTGTGTAGCACAGATAAAGGGGGGGTGTGAGTGTGGTGGATCAGTGCATATTGTTCTGATGTTAGAAACCAGCGAGTCAAACAATTCTAAAAGTAGACAAGAAGTAGGGAAGGTAATCTAAGACACTAAACAATTAATGATCAGTCAGCAAGCTACAGATAACAGAATCAAATACAAACTGAACTGGTTCTGAACTGGTTAATTAAAGCCAATATTTACCACAAACAAAATACATTTTTTAAAAAAACCTAGGAAAAGCTTTTGTAACTGAATTAGCTATGGCAAAACCAACACAGGCTTGCAGCATATCCAAATCTCTGAATAAAGAAAATGTTCATGAAGAGAAGTATGAAAATATGACTCATTGTAATTAATACAGAGAATTCTGCCTAAAACTGCAGGCTTTGAGAGACCCACGAGTAATACCACCCCCAAACAGGATTTTGTGGCACAAGAAAAACAGGCAGAGAAAAAAAAAATCTGTGACACAATACTATGCTCTAAATAAATGCTGAAGTGTTCCTTGATGACAATCTTTCATAAAGAATAGGATGTCAGCAATCTGTTATAGGACCAGACTCAGGCTTTTACAGCTACTGACAGTCTTAAGAAGGAAAAAGCAACACGTACCACTGCGTGCATTTCTCAGGAGAAAGACAAAAAGGTTTTTACTACCATCCAGTGTGAAAGGAAGGCTGTAGTCTAACAGACAGAGCTACAGGATGGCCTTGCATAACAGCATCCTCACAGCCCTTGATTGATGGATCTGATTCAACTTTTTAAAAAAACAAAGTGCTTTGACAGTGTTTCCATGATGAAATCCTGCATTGCTACAACATTACAACCAGGAAATCAAAGGCTCAGGTCACAGATGGGCTCAGGAATTCCTCCGAACACCCCTACATTTTTATTTCTGTGCAATACATATATCATAAATAAGACAAAATCACTAATAAACTTACCTTTCTCTAACCTTGGATCCTGCCATAGGCCCAAGAGCAGAAAACAATTTTGCAAAGGTTTCAGGATCATAATAATCATCTATAGTTTCAGACAGCACCTGTTTAGCAATCAAGCGGAATTCAGCATTGTCAAAACCCAGCTGCTCGTACAGTCCAAAAATATGACTAATACTGTGTATATCAAGATGGGAGGCACTTCCAAGGAAAATTCTGTTGCATTTTTCTAGCAACGGATGATATCTCAGTTTAACATTTTGGAGAAACTGTAGTATTCTTCTGGCATAGTTGAAGTGGACCTCATCTTTTTCTTCTAAGAGCTGTTCAGCCTTGTGTAGTAATCGATCTCGAAAACTCTCTGTGATAACATCAGATATGCTGATCATCAAAACTGACAAGATCCTAAGAAATTCAAAAGATTTTACATTTACACATTGAACATAGTAAGCAATACATTTTAGATTTCTTAAATGAAGTGCACAAAGAAAGGAATGGTAGTTGAGGTGTTGTTGGCTTCTCTGCAAAAAGAATCTTAAATCTAATGCAGAAAAAATGGATGAGCAAAAACTATTTAGCCTACTAAAGTAAAAATTCTTCGTTCAGTGAACTTCTGAAATGATTCGGATTTTTCAGCCGTCCCTTACAAAGTTAGGCATGATAAAAGCATTTGCCTAAGGCGAGACCCTGATTTGCCTGATTCATATTTGCAAAAATATCTTTTATGTTCAATAGACACTAAAGAAACCCAAGCAATTCACAAGTGACAGAATGGGGAGAAGAGTCATTGTCACTCCTAAAGAAAAGATCCCTTCTTAAGGGAATAAAACTTATGACCCCAGAGAAAGTGATTTCAGTAAAGAAATGCAGTCCTATTCAAGGAGTTTCATAAGCAAGCTCCTCACATCTGCAAAAATAAGTGTTGGGACTGCTGGTGCTATATAAAGCAGAAAAAAGAAAGAGAAGCCTTTGCTATAATAGCCCCAGGGGAACCAAAGGAAGAAAAAAGGAGCTTGGTCTTCTTTTGACTAGGGCTATGTTTTAAGTAGTTTAAATATAGGTGATGTGCTAGAAATGCTAGCAAGAGAATTTATTAATTCAACTTGACCAGAAAAACAATGCTCTGAGGATAAATACACACAACCTTGCTTTAAAACCTCTTATTGCTGCTAACAAAGCCATGTCATAGTATAAAAACTATCAATGTCAAGGGAGAAAAAAAGGGAGCAAAGCATCTTCTTGTGAGTCAGTAGCCTCTTAATTATCAGAAAAAGGCCATGTTTAGAATCAGGATAAAGCTGATTCTAACCATCTGCTGTACTGTAAGTAGAACAGTGGAAATTAATTAAATCCTTATAATCCATCTAAACAATCAAGCAGTAGTTTTAATTGTTTAGATTGGTTATAAGGAAATACTTGGTTAAGTAATTGGGAAAATACATTCACTTGTCAATCGATGCACAAATACAAAACACTTCTGTCCCACAGACCCCCAGCTGAAGAAAAGCAACCTCCAGCTGAGAAAAAGGGAAAGTATTCAGCAAAGACAGACCAGTAATTGCAACACATTGCTTCTTCTGCTTCTTAGCTTCATTCTGACACTTACCTTATATCCTGTATAGAATCCAGTTTCATGTCCACAATATGAGCTACTTGGCCAATTATAGGACTGAAGTGCCTGTGTTGCTTGTATAAGCACAAAGCAAATTTAGACAGAGCTGGCAAACTAAGCCTGTCAAGACATTAAAGACAGTCAGTTTATTACAATTACATAAAAACCAAGGTTATAGCCACATTACAAAACAAGGAAACAAAGTATCTAAGCAAAACACCTAGGTGTTTAATATTAAAGCATGTTGTGTATATGGAGTTCTACAACAATTAGTTTTCCTTCACTTAACCGGATCAGCCTAAGACATCTATAAAGATTATATTCTTAAGCAATGACATGAAATACATAAAATGATGGTGAGCAATTTATTACTTGAATATAATTTTGTTTTCAAGCTACACTGTATTTATTTACTTGTCAAGATACTCCCCATATTAAGAAGAGGCAGTTCTCTGCTGGTGCCAAGACTGACACTAGGTTTTGCCATTATCTCAAGATTAAAGAATGAAAATTAGAATATCCAAAAAAAAAAGAAAAATCAAAAGAAGACAACAAAACACAACAACAAAAAGCACAAAGGGAAAACACCGCTGTTTTTACTAAAATCGAGATAAGCATAGTTCTAACAACCATTTAAGACTGGACAGCAAGCACTGAGATAAAACTGTAAATGTGAAAACTTGCAATTTACTTCAAATACAAAAATCTACACAGACCATATATTTCAAAATCTCAAATGTTGGACCCTGTTGTTGCAGTATCTGAATCTCTCAAGCATTTGTGTCCCAAAGTCTGTATGTATAATTTTCAAAACCTTCAAATATACAGCTGATATTTAAAATACTCATATTATGTTTTAAACATAAATACTCTTTGAGAACTCTTGCATAACCTCACATGAAGCAAATCATATTTACAACTTATACCTTTCACAAAGCACAGCAGTACAATACTTGCCTTTCTAATCTTTTCCATGCTTCTGTAACAAGTGCTTTTGCTAGAGAAACATGGTCTTCAGCATTGAGCCTTCAAAAGAAAGACAATACTTTGAAGTTTGCTTCAACACTTATAAAGAAATAAGACATACGTCCTTTCATTCTTTATCATAATGTTTTACTTTTCTATTGCTCCTTCCATTCAAACAGATGATAAACATTTGTGCATGAATAATCAGAATTCATAATAATCATAAAACATATTTACTGGGACTGCAAAACAGATCCATTCTGCCTGCATGTCCAAACCTGAGGCACAGGACATTATGCCATCTGTGTGACATAGTCACGAGTACAGAAGCTGTGGCAGGGCAGTCTCATCACAGTCTCCGTATAGGACAGCTCTGTAGCCAAAATTCCTTCTCTTTTTATTACCAAATACAAAATATAAAGAATGTTCTTTACCTCAGGATAGTATATAAGGTGTCCACTATGACCTCATCTTCCATATGTTCCACCTTGTTTTCTGCCAAAACGCAAAGGGAAAGAAACTGGGAGTGATTTCTTACATAGTCACTAGTCCTTAAGAGAATGGGCCTCTTCTTTTGCAATTGCCACAGCACGTTAAATGCAATTCCCACGTGCTTTTCAGAAAGTCTGGCCTTGTTCCTTCCAACAAGGTTAAACACTTCATCTTCATGGGTGCAACCATTTATCTGGCTCAGAAGTAGATCACTACACAGAGTCCGAGCTTGGTAATGTTTCAGTGTAAACAAGCAAACCTGCCTCAAACAAAGCATTTTGCTATGCCTACCAGCTATCTTTAAAGTGTCCAGAAAGATTCGTCTTTCTCCTTTCACAGTAAACCACGATGTTACAAACAAGAAATTCAAATATTTGAAAAACAGAAGACCATTCTTCTTTGATCCTGTATGGTCACTGTATTAAGAAGTCGATTGTGAGGTACCTGTAATGAGACAGTATCAAAGCACTTATTCTCAGTCACAACAACTAGGTAAAAATCAGTGTCTCTACATTATGATGTTCTAAGTAAATAAACTTCAGAAGAACCTACAGCCTGGACTCTTCTCACAGAAAAGCTCCCAACAAGGAACACTGATATGGTCACAAGTACTATGAAGTTAGTCCACTTGGTAAGCTTTCAAATTTAGACAACTGCCTTTAAAGGGCACATGTGTTATCATGCTACTACTGAGAAGGAAAAGCTGAACTTTTTAACAGGCCAGCACTGCATGACTAAGTGAGGCTTGCTCTCACTAGGCCATCATCCCAAACTGGGGTCCAGGAACTGCCAGGAAATACAACTATTAGTGGTAAAATGAAGTGAGACGGTTTCTAGTCGAGAAGGTTTATCACCTTTGTATTACAGGATACTGATCAGTCAGATGCCATCAGCTGAAATCGCCATTGCACTAAAAAAAAGCAACCTAATTCCCAAATTATAATGGAAGCTACAGCCTTATCTAATGCAATTTAGTAAGTATTCACTTGTTTTCTTACAATATATCCCAATTTGTACACAGTGCTAACAACTATGTATTCTACAACCTACACAATTGGTTCCAAGCTGGAGAACACAAACCACTAGTGATAAAGACTACACCAGAAAAGCCTCATCAAATTCCCTCAACTCAGACACCTTGGAAAAGTCTAGAAGTCTTGCTTTAGAAGATATAATAATCAACTAAAATGACCAATACCTTCAGCAAACTTGAATGCTCTTCAACTGTACGCATGATTCCATCAGTGCAACATTATCAAGGTGATGGCAGCAGACCCATGAGGTCTGTTGAGGAAGAAAAAACCTTATTTGTGTAGCCTGTGCAAGGTACTGAAATCATTCCAGAAAGCTGGATATAGGTGGATTTCTTTTGATGTCTATACAAACCTCTTCAGAGAATAAAAAGCCATATAGCATATTGTACTACACTGCTGTCGCTGACTCCGGGGCAGATACAAGGAAAGCTAAAATAAAGTCACTTTAATTTATGACCTGCTATAATAACAAATGTTTTTTTTCCTATGAAAAATGAAAGAACACAAAAAAAAGGCACAAATTTTTCACATGTATTAGGTACCTTCTATAATAATGATTTGTTTTATAAACCCTTTTCAGATACTGCTTTTATTTGTTCTATATGGTAGTTGCCTTTAGAAAGAATTTACTTCCCACTGTAATGGCAAGCTAAGTTGCAAGAAGTCAGGATAAAGTAGATACCTGAAGAAAATATAAAAACCTCCTGGCTCAAGCAGTTTCCTGTAAATCCAGGTGACACATCCTTTCCCCTTCTCATGCTTCAGTGCACCTTGCATCCCCTATCCTACTGATGGGGAACCAGGATCTCTATTTGAAACAGCTCGTGGGAAGCTTTCAAGAATTTCTCTATTCTGTTGAGCAGATGCAAGTGATTTACCACAAACTTTTATACAATTTTAAATCATAGTTAATTCCAGTATCTTTCAGAAAGTTCATCAATAGAAAACACTGGATTCAAACATCCAAATACATAAAGCCAGGAAATTTGGATCTAAGGTGTTCTACTTACCATGCAAAATACTCTCTACAAGGACAAGAAAGTCTTTAAAATTATTTTCTATCGGTTGAAACACAATAAGCATTTTCAAGGATGTATGACAAAACACAGTGAGCCAGGAAGTCTCCCAAAGAGGAGAAAATGTGGACACTCACCACTCCCCAAGTATAAGAACTATTAGAGATTTAAGTAACTAAGCCTTAAGGGAGCTGCTCGTGTAGTACAGGGTGTTTTTGCCCTGCCTGCCACAGTCGCCTCAGTTCCCGTGAGCACAGCCGCGGACAATACAACAGCCCTGTCCCCGGGTACCGGAGCTGGCCCTGCTGCCGTCCCGCGCCCCGCACCGCCGGCAGCCCGCCCGCTCCCACCGGCGCGCCGCCTGCTCCATCACCGCGGGGAATTCTGACCCAGAAGCGCCTCAGCAAAGGCGTGGGAAGGGCCGAGCCTCCGCAGGACTCCATTCCCGCCTCCGGGGGGCCGCGGGCACCGCTGAGGGGCGCTCCCCGCGTGGCTGCGACACCGAGCGGCCGGGAGGCACCGGGCGGGCGGACACGGCCCAGCTGCCGGCCGGGAGCGGGGCGGCACGGGCTGCCAGCGCTGGCTTCAGAGAGGGCTCGTCACACGGCAAACTCCACCACCCGGCGGAGTAAACAAGAAAGCAAAGGAGCCAGTGTCCGCCCCGCAGAACACAAAGCTCTCAATTTACCTTTGCACAGGACCCTTCCAGCCACAGACGCAGACTGCTCGCTCCAAACGCGCCCTGCTGCAGCCCCAGCACTGCACGTGCTTCTGCACCGTCATTCGCCGTGCGCATGCCCCGAGGCAGGGCATTCCCCATGAGCTGAGATGTCAGGAAGCTAGGGAGACAGGGAGAAGTCCAGCCAGTTAAGACTTTCCAAAGGAAATAAAATTAATAATTAAAAAGGTCCAAGGGCGTACTGATTATTGCGTATTAAATAAAGCAACGTTTTTATAATTTATTCTGAGGGGAGGAAAAAGTCCTCCCTGCCTAGGAAAAGCACAAAGGGACTGAAGTTCGGACGGGTGAAGTTGAAGAGTTAGGCTTTGTTGTACAGGAATTAATGCTATTTTATTTTATTTTTTAACGCTTTGCAACAAAAATAAATTTAAAGTGAACGAGTTTTGGGAGACAAATCGAACATATGTTGCAACAAGTACATTGCTTATGTTAAATAGGCACAGCTCCAGGTCATCTTTCTGGACCTTTTCTCATCACCACTGACAACACCAAAGACATTGAGAAAGAATGATAACAATCTCAGATTGTTTTACATTCTATCCAAAAGCCAGAACCAGGACTATTGCCATGACCAATTCTGACCAGCTGTGTTGCAGCTGTCTATCAAATATTTGGGGTTTTTACTTTTTGTCTGTCACCTCCTAGTATACAGGATGCCTCTGAATATGGAACTCACTCAAACTAATAGAATAGACCGTATGTTATTTATTACAGGTCTGTGGTATTTTAGAAAAAGAGCATTTTTTTTAAACTGGATTAGTTACAATTTTTGTAACTGTGGAATTCGTAACTGGAACAGGTTCTGTATGCTCCTACTAACAAATTCCAGATCACCCCAGTTACAGTTTACACAGGCATGCAAGTAACAGAGCGGGACCCAAACGCTCAAAGGGTGGTACTTAAGGTACCTCTTTCAAGAATGTCAGGGCTTGTGCAAACACA
>VYZQ01021641.1:17552-32852 GCA_013400655.1 Mystacornis crossleyi
GGGGAAGACCAGCACTATTTTGGAGCATGTTTGGCTAGAAAGGGCCCGTGTACCTGTCGTGCTCCAGCCACACCGCCTCCTTCCCGCGCCGCGCCCGCCCGGGCCTCGGGCAGCGGGGCGGACGGGCCGCGGGGCGGTGGGAGGGGCGGAGCGCCGTGACGAGCTGGAGGAGGCGGGCGCCCCTCCCCCAGTCGCTCGGGCTCCTCGCGGGCGGCCCACGCTGCTNGTTTTCTTCGTTTCTTATAGGTGTGTTAAATTCATGTGATTGCAAAGACATTATCCTAAATTTGAAACGTATTTTAGTGCAGTACCTTATACCTAAATTTGACAACAAAAATCCTGTGCTGCTGATTAGTGAAATGCAAAAAAATTCATTTCCTTAGATGTCATTGCTGCTAATTCAGAGTTTTCAGATCATGAGGTACAGAGGAAAAGATGGTGCGTTTGGGAAAAAATGCTGAGGAAATTGTGGGGATTGAGGGTTGGTCTGTTTAGGTTTTTGTTGTTCACATCTTCAGTATCATGCTAACTCCTCTGCAAGCTCCGTCATGGGAATGGAGCTACGAACAAATTTTGATGTTTTCTATTTCACAATCCTAAATTCACTTCTGGTTTAATGCGTCCTGGAACGAACATGTAACATTTTTAGTCTGTGGCGCTGCCTTCACTCTCAGCTGCTGTGTGCTGCTGCCGTATCTCCGTGGGGGAGGAGGAAAGGATAGTTTTCCTGCAGCCAGGTATTCACTTCTATTCGAGCTAAACACGTGGGTGTGGGAACCCTCTGTTGTAGCGTCGGCCCACGTTTATATCGTCTTCAAGTGACTGCAGCCACAGCCTTAGAGAATATACGTTCAGTATTCACTTTGTGCATCTGCATTTTCTGAACACAAAGTTTTGCTTTAAAATACATTTCTGGAGATTCTAGATGCCTGTCTTTGAAATATGTATCAATATAGTTTAGACTTCCTGCATTTGTACATGGTGTGAAACAAAATGGTAGGAATGTGAATTTATGTACTTTATTGTTCACTTCATTTGGACTTCATTGAACGAAGATCCGTGCAGGTAATTGTAAGTCCAGGCAAAGGAGGAATTCAGAATCTGGAGGAACTGGTGATGACAGGGAAAGAAGTGAAGGAATAGGACAGAGTATATCTTTTTGCCTACTAGGTTTATCTTTGCTTACTATTCTGTCCTATACCGGGACTGAAACAAATCAGTAATCCCATGACCTGTTCAGCACAGTTATGAATAAAGGTGTTTTTTTCCCTCCTATAAAACTAGGAAATACTACTGTATTGCTGCTTGCTGTCAGCCTCTTCGGGGTGCATGACACACTGATACTTCAGTTGATGTGTGTCTGTGAGTGCTTTCTAGCCTGTTCAGTCAAAAGGTTATAGTATGTGTTAAAAACTATTATCAGATCCCTGATAGCACAGGTGAGTTTGGAAATGAAATCCCCCAAGATGTGTTTTTTAAGCATATCAACAAATATCAGTGATAATCCCTGGCAGAAAGATGCTTGTGAACAGTTTGGGATAGTTCTCTTTTTCCATTGGCACAGATAATTTTGAAGGAGGAGAGCTGCTGGCAGCCTGGCCTTGAGCTGGCCAGCTTTATCCCGCAAATATTTAAACAAAATAATGAGGCTGATGGAGTTGTGAAGTAATGTGAACCCTGAGGGACATAGTTGGTGAAATGTTGGTTGTGGATGCAGCTGCTCTGACAAGACTTAAGTATTTTCAGTGTATTTGTTAACAAATACCAATATGCTGTAAGCTGAACTGTAATTCTACTTTCAGACATAAAAGAAACAAGGTTTTTTTAGATGGGCTGTAGTGATGTTCTAGGTGCTTGGTTGACTTTGGGGTTTTTTTGGTCATAGATTCTACTTAGACTTAGTAAGAACCTCTTCAAACAGAAGGTGGTTGAGAATGATGAATGGCTTGGAAATTTCAGGGTAGTACTTGGGCTGTTATTTTGTCCTTTCTTAGAGTTTTGGAAGAAAAAAGTGAGCTGACTTACTGAGGTTGTCCTGCATAGCACATTTTTTTAATGTATGTATAGTGAGCATCTTGTGGGTTGACATCAAATTCATATTCCTTTCAATAGTGAAATTCCATCAAGTTCCCGATTTAAAAATGCTAGGTATTGAGGGTTAAAAATATCCATGTTCTAACTGAAAATAAAATTTGAGAGAGAACTAGCACAAGCGATTTAAGCCCTGTTGTAATCAGACACGTAGTGCTACTGAGCTTTACTTGTAATTTTCTGACTTCATTCTTGGTATTTTATGACTTTGTTCTTGACGTATTTATGGTGTTTTTCTAGGTGGGTTCTGTATTTAGAATTCAGACTCCCTGTACTTGCTTTTAATACAGACAGGTTTTAAATGATCAGTCTGTAGAAGCTTGTATTTGGTGGTACATACTACATGAATAGAAATTATTACTTCAGGGATTATTTGTAACTTGGTAGTTTTTCCTGTAGAACGTCAGGAAAAAGTCTGGCTAAAATAACAGTGCAAAGGATACTTAAGTGTATTGGAGAAGAAACACTCACTTGACCCGTGAGGTAGGTAGGATAAATGTTGCTGATATCTCAGCCTGTTTTCTAGGCACCGTGCTCGAGGGTGAGATGCATTTGCTTGGCCTGGTGTTTGTTCAGGGGGTTCATACCGACCCAGTGCCTTACCTGTCATTTAGCATCGAGTGCAGCCAATGTTTAGGGGGTATTATTGGAGGATTTAGGGGAAGTGCAAGGTACATTGGAGGTAATGGTTGGAATATGGACTAACTTTGTTTGTTCCACTGTTCATGAAACAGTGTAGAGGTAGAAAAACATCAAATTGAGAAAACTTGGTGGAAATACGGAGTCGGGTATAATTCTTTATTTCTGCTTTATCTTTCTCATCCTTTGCAAAACAGAGCTAAAAATTGACGGACATAGGTATATTTATATTTATTTCACAATTTAGCTTTCGTCATTATCAGTGTTTGAAATAAAAATTGTGTCACATATTAAGGTAGTTGTCATTTAATTCCACTAAAATACTGTATATAAATGTTAAGGCATACCTCTACCTCTCAAGCAAATTGCTTGTGAGGAGGTAGGAAATGCCTTCTCGCTTCAGCACTAGAATGAAATGTTCAGAGTTTGGGTACAAGCAGTCAATCAGTTGTGGTACAGATGCTCCTTAGAGGTCTCGGTTCAGTTCCAACTGTCGGTTCTAGCACCGAACAATATTTATTTTAGCATTTATTGTGACAGGTTTCCTTGGGAAAAGTGGCGCCGTGCAGCTGTGTGGGCTGTTCTGGTGGGGACAGCGAGCTGCTGGCTGTCGGCTGGGCCCGTCTCAGTTCTGGAAGCGCTCTGTGCACTCCCACCTGTCTGACCCCCCGGCCGCTTGCACTCACCCAGCCCTCCTTGCACTGCCTGCAGTCTGTGCAGCCCTGGTCACCTGGGCAGCCACCTGCTAACCTGAGGACATGGAAGTTTTCAGCTGTGGGTATTTCCTCTGTTTGTTTCTCCGCTGGCTGCAAAATTGGTTGTGCTGGTAGGAGAGAAATGCTAATTCAATTCAAGCAGACTGAGATAAACGTGCTGCTTTTGACCAGTGTCTGGCTTGTGTGTATGAATGTATTTGTTACACACCTGGAGAATATCTGATGAGATTCTGCATTTTTTTAAAATCTTCTCATGCTAGAAATCACATGAATAATTAACTACTGAGTGGTGTTTAATTTAAACCAGTCCTACATTGTTCTTGTGATTTTTGCTGTGTAATCTTAGCAAAATGTTAGGAGTGACAGCGCAAGTAGAGAAGATATAGGCTCACATGACTACACTGCTGTCTTGATTTCTTATAGCCTCTTATTCATATGCTGAGGGTGACAGATGGTGACAATTGAATTTTTCAAGGATGTTCTGTAGTACAGCTATGAGTGAAGCTTTAGGAGAGATGTGTGCAGTATATCAGCTAGATTTGAGCCATGTTTTCTGGCAATAAAGAATTAGGACTGAAAATGTATGGATTATATTCCAAATTCTGGAAAGGGTACTCCTGTCTTACAGATCCTTTCACTGTCACTGTTCGGGGTTTTTTGTTTTCCCCAGTCTGAAGTAACTCAAAGAGGATAGGGATTTAGAAAAGGAAAAGACTATGATTGTACATAATGTTGGAATATTGGAGATGCAAATGGAATTAAGACATAGCTGAAAAAATAAAAGGATTTCTATTATCTAAGGGAAAAGTTGCATTAAAATTCTCTATAAGGAATCATAGAATCATTTAGGTTGGAAAAACCTCTTAAGACCTTTGAGTCAAATAGTAAATCTAACAGTACCAAGTCCACCACTAAGCATGTCCTTAAGCAGCACTATGCATCTATACATCTTTTAAATGTTACCGGTGATGGTGTCTCAAGACATAAACAATGACATAAAAGGAAAAGAAACAATGAAAAGCCAAAACAATTTAATTTAGCAGCAGTTGTGGAACAGCTACACCTTTGTACTTCTTTCATCGAGAATGGTTTGGATTCTAATTGAAGCAATGTCTGGTAACTGCCATGATAGGAATCCAGGAAATACTGAATTTTGAAGTTTGAAAATTGAATGTTTAAGTCTTGCCCATACCTTACAGTGTCATTTCCTTTAGTATTTCCCCACCTGAAGTATGGCACTCGAGTTTAAATTCGATATTACCACAGCAAACATGAAGAAAATCACTCATTTGGGGCTACAATACATAAAAATTACCTAAAGTACTTCTGAACTTCTAAAGTTGTCTGAACTTCTGAAAAATGCTTTTTTTCTCCTGTCTGGGTTTTTTTTGTTTGCTTTTCTGCAGTTTTTATTGACTTTTGTATTGACTTATCCATGATTTCAGTACACAGAAGGAAAAACTAAGTTTTATTTTTATTACTTCCAGTATTTAGACTTCTGAAGCCATGGGAGTAAAGGTCCAGAGACCTCGTTGCTTTTTTGACATAGCCATCAACAATGTACCCGGTAAGAAAATGAAGATATCGATTCAGTGGCATGATATTCATATGAGATATGTGTAAGAATAATACAAATACCATTTAACTTCGCAATTAAACACAGTGCTTTTATTTTCTAGCTGGAAGAGTGGTCTTTGAATTGTTTTCAGATGTGTGTCCGAAGACATGTGAGAATTTTCGCTGCCTTTGCACAGGTTTGTAGATTTTAGTATTTAATCTATAATTTTTAATGTAATACCACGTTAACTAGTTTGATGTCTGTTATTTTTCCTGACGTTTTCTTAAATAAGTGAAAATAAGTTCAGCACTGGTTCTTGACACCGCCGAGGATTCAGCTGGTTGTACACGTACGATTATACACATATGATGTAGAGTCAGAGCAGTTGTAGCTTTGGCTTAGTATGGTGCAGGGAGTTTATACTAACCAACTTTAAATACAGGCACAGCAAGCTGATTTTCTGTTACTAGCAGCTCGTACTGTTCACGTTATATAACGTCATCCAGTCTTGAGAGGTAGCCAGCAAGAGGTCAGCTATGCAGACTTACTTTTCAGTCTTAGGATACTTTGAGGAATTTGAAAGTTAGTGCTGGTATTCATCAGTTGTTTTTATTTTAATTTCTTGATGGAGAGTGGTGATTTCTACTCCTATTGAAAGTTTGTTTCTTGAGGAAAACACTCAGAAGATTTTCTCTTGGAAACACTTATGAACAGAATTATTTTCCTGTGGACTGCTTACTTTTGTTGCAAATGCTGACAGCTTAGCAAAACTTGAGTTTATTGTCACAAGAATAATTTTGTGAATACATAAATAGCATATGTGCTTTCTGTCTTGAGCTTTTTCTGCTTCCTTTCCTTGCAGCTTGGTTGTTTTTCAGGTCAGGGGTCTGTAGCTGTTAATAGCGAATCCCTCAGCAGTACTAATATGATCTGAATCAGCTCTGGATACATAATTACATTCACGTTAAGTTAACTAGAACATGCAGCACACCATTCACTATGTCTGCAGGTATTATCTGATCTGACATTAGGTTTACTGGCACAAAATCAAATTACCAAAATTTGTTAATAAATTTGAACTTGAATGGTTTTTAATGGCTGTGACTACGTTAACACATGACAGTGGCATTCTTGATCCGCTGTCAACTGCCCAAAAGTCAGATTATTGAATGAAGGTGTTGCTCCCTGCTACTGCCTTAAATTTGTGAATTGAAGTCTTTCAACAGCATTTCAGGTCAGCAACAAGTATGACTTAAGTTCATCCTTTGTTACTGACATCCATAATCAAATTCAGATCCTGAACTATTTTGCTGCCTTAACACATATAAAAATAGTGAGAAAAATATGCGGATGGTTTATTGTATTGATCATCAGCAAATTATTCAAACTTCTAATTTTTATTTGTTTTCCTTACTCATCTTTTTTTCTGGCAGTTTTGAAAAGTGTATGCTGCCTTCATAAAACAGGGATCAACAGCTGCGTGTTTTCCTGGCACCCGCCAAGTTAGCAGAACATACACAGCATCACGTTTATCAGAGTTCCTATCAAAAGTGGGCTTTTTTCTACCTAGTCAGATCCATGTGGAGACCAGTCTGTTACAGGTTAAGTTGAGAGGCTGCTCCCCTTGCCGAAAGCTGCCAGTTTCATAGCTCAGGATAAGACGATAGGAAGATACTGCCGAACAGTTTGCCAGCGTGGGAGAGGAAGCGGTCTTCCCTGGGAAGTCCCACTCATGACCTGTCTGTTACCTTGAGGTTGGCTCTGCTGTTCACAGGACCCACCGTGAGCCGTTTATCTTGCTAACTCAGCAGAAACCTTATCTCTTTGAGGGTGGCAGGGAAAGGCCATTATGTTGTAGCGGAAGCAAAGGCTGGTGTAAGGGAGGAAGATGGCAGTTGTCATCATGAGCAGGGAGGGAATGAGAGTCCTCCTCCTTCCCCCTGCCTCTATGGCTTTCCTAAGAGCTTTTATGGTATCTTAACCTTGCTACAGATCTGAGTGTTTCTTGCATGTTTCTGAGCAATACAGTGGAAGAGACCAGGGCTGTATACTAATGTCAGTAAGGAGTTCTTCTGGTGTAACTGTAGAGACAGAAAGTAGTTTCTGCACTGCTTTCTTAAATGCCAGTTTCTTACTGATACTACAGGTGTCGGCCTCACAAGCCAGTTTTTCAGAGCATGGTAGATGATTTTGGTTAAGTGCTTACATAGCACTTGTTTTATAATGAAGATTCTACAGATGCAGAGAGTAATTTTTGGTTTTGTCCATTCTCTTCTTTAGGTGAAAAGGGTACAGGAAAGTCCACCCAAAAGCCATTGCATTACAAAAGTTGTCTGTTTCACAGGGTTGTGAAAGATTTTATGATCCAAGGAGGTGACTTCAGTGAAGGTATGACATGAGTCTTTAAAGAAAACTTTAATGCTTATGTAATAAAACATTGCAGAAGTTCTGTATTAGAACCATTTATTTATATTAATTATTCACTGCTTTTTCCCCTTTCTTCTGCATGAGAACCTTTCCATGAGAACTTGTATAATAAACTTATATACGTGCATGCACACACATATACACACTTTTGCTCTGTTATCTCAAGTATTCAGAGAATTAAATACCTCCTACTGGAAGGCTGAAGTGTGAGAATAAAATACCGTATCTGCTGCTGGGAAATGAAAGGGAGACTGTTGCTGACTACATGAGAGGATACTGTCTTGTTTTCCAAGTTTGTTGCTTTTGGATTACAAAGATACATCTTGATTGTGTTTGCATATCTTGAAGAATAATGTCAGTGACTTGGATGCAGTTACATCAGTATTATGAAGCACCTTCTGCATAATGGGACTCTTTTAATCATTACTTTAACTGTCACTTTTCCTCTTTTAAGGAAATGGCAGAGGAGGAGAATCCATTTATGGTGGCTTTTTTGAAGGTAAGAGTTTTATCAGTCTGCGCTATTTTGGTGTTACAATAAACAATCACCTTTACATTCTGTAGTCTCTGTTCTGTAAACCTGAATTCCATTTTTTTTTTTAATTTTGTCTGGTCTTGGAGGCCTTTGACTGTCCTGTTTAAGTTATTTTACTTTTAAGATAAGAACCATTTTAACGAATGAAAAACTAAAACTGAACTCTTTTGTATTTGTCCCTTTTACCAGATTTACATTTTTATTGCTGATTTTAGACATTCACTTTTGGCTTGATCAGCTAGCTAAAAGTGGGGATAGTCTTCTCTCTGTGGGAAAAAGAGAAAGGTGTGATGGGGTTGGGTTTCCTTGCAACTATTTCTTTAAAAGAATGCAAAAAGCCCTGCTTTCCTGAACTCAAGATGAATTAATGATAGAGCTTTTAGTTTCCTCACAGTCCTGGTTCTTTCTCAGCTGTTGTTGCAGAAGAAGTTATAGTTGCTGCGTTTCTCAGCCTGTGTTTGTCCACAATGTAGTGGAGCATCTCTGTTTCTTGGAGCAGTTCTTGTGTTACACCCAAGCCCATGTGATGGGTAGCTGCCACCAGCAGGCAAGGTTAAGCCCCTCTCCCCTCCCAGACTTTCTTTAAACTTTTCTTTACCATTGGTTGTTGTCCAAGCTTGCAGCACACAATCAAAAGAATTATTCACTGCTGTAGTAGGGCCAGGCTGCAACTTTAAATCAGACCTTGAGTGGAACCAGCAGTTTGCAACTGCCAAAAGAGAGGAAACCTTACCTTGCACTGATTCTCCAATCAAACTTTAACCAGATCCAGCTTGCTAAAATGCCTAAAGGTTATTGCAGCAAAAAAAATTATTTATTTCCGTCTTAGTGACTGGATCCAATTAAATAATTTGACAAGCATCAGAACCAACACAAATGGGTAGCTAGGTTTGAGGAAATGTATGGCTGGGAGAGATGGAAAAATGATCACAACCTCCACTTATCTTTCTGACAGTTGCAAGCTGGCTGTTCAGTTTGGCTGGCCGCAATATGAAACTGAACTTTTGGAAAGTTTTGCTTTTGTGGATCAATTACCCCACTCACCATAGGATTAGATTGACATTTGATGCTATTTTTCAAGTGACTGGAGAGTGACTGGGACCGTCCCTTTGAAGGCTAGTGAAAGTAGCATTACAAATACTGCACATTTTTCTTTGTTAATGCTTGCTTCTGCCACCTGTATCCAAATGGTACTGAACAAATGTCCTCTTGTCTGAAGAATTTCCTTTCCCCAAAAGCCTTTTTGTGATTTTGGAAAAGAAGGGAGAGGATTCTCTCTTTACAGGTGTCTTAAATGAAGAATAGTGATTACATTTCACACTTCTTTCATTTCATAGCTTGAATGGGATTTAGTTTGAACTATAACCAATTATTTGTTCATAAGAAGTAGGATTCATTAAAGTTGAACTAATTTTCTTAATGGTCAACTTGATAAATTCAACTGTGTCTGTCAGAAAAACAAGTTGTTTGGGATTGCTATCAAACTGGATATCCATGTGTACTAAAAAAAAAAAAGGCAACAAAATGCCTGAAAATTAGGGATTTATTAATAATTAATACACAACTTCTGTTCCAAAGAAAAATAGAAAGAACAACAACTTAAACATCTCTGCTAATGTTGGTAGGAGACAAATCTTTTGTGCAAGAATACTAAACTTCAATTTTTTTGCCCTCAGGCTATAAACCATCGATTCATATTTCTCCTTGTTACATAGAGTGAACAGAATAATATGTTCTAAAAATAACTGATATTTTTAGTCTATTTTTAATACAATTTCTCATTCAAGTGACTAGCAGATTTATTTAATAAGGATGGATTTACTTAGATGATAGCATTTACCTAAGCATATATGGTATGCTTAAAGTAACTGAAAACACTTTCTTTAGATGAAAGTTTTGCTGTAAAGCACAACAAAGAATTTCTTCTTTCAATGGCCAACCGAGGGAAAGATACAAATGGTTCACAGTTCTTTATGTAAGTATTGAAATGTCTTGAAATGTGTATATGGTTTGCTATTTGTAAGCTGTAAAGGGAATCCTTTTAAATATTGAAGACTAGCTCCTGTGCAAAGCCGAAGTTGGTGGTTTTTTACAAAGTTACCTGGAAGTAGCCATTTCCTATGTGCTTATTTTTGCCCTGTCTGTGTTTAGTGTTCATTTTCTGTGCAAAAGGGCTTTTGGTGGTTTTCAGTAGCTATGTTCTAACTGGGGCAATAAAGCAAAACTGTTAGTTCCTTGAAGAGTTCTTAGTACTCTAATGAAGTGTTTTCTGGAAGGAAGCAAAACAGCTCTGGGGGCTCTCAAAAGTAGTAGAGAGCTTTTTTAATCACGAAATAGCTTTCCAATACAGTCTTATTTATAGTAAAACTTAAATGCTTAAAACACATTGCAGTAGACTCTTATAAAATCTAAATTATCTACTGAAAACATTCTCAAAATACATCACTCTTACCCATGTTTCATGGCCTTAGTTAACAAGTTGTGGATATCAGCATTAAAATCTGATTTTGGGATTTCTAAATGATCATTACTCCAATCATCCCAGTTTTCTACTCTGCCATAGCTGATATGTATACCTTAGTAATGCTAGTATAAGGGAAAGCTGAGAGAGAGCCAGTTCTGCTTGTGTCAGATAATCTGTACATGCAGATACTTTTTCTTCCGGTGTTTTCTGGTTATTTTCTAACGTGTAGAAGATAATTTGCATTTTGATGTCTGTTCCTAGTAGTATTTATATAATTTAATAAGTAGAAACTGATATCCTATATGAGGATTTTTGTCTAAAAATTTATGTCCTAGTTCAGGTTTTTTCCAGTAAAATATAATAATCAAAGTGTTTCATTGAATAGATAGTTTAACATATAAACATGAAATATTTTTAACTGCACACAAACTTAGGATCATATATATTGGTTTTGTTCAGTTTTATTAGCGCACTCAAAATAACGTTCACCTTCCTATGTGTAGATGACATGCTTCAGATGCTGACTGCTTTTCACTAATACTGATTTTGTTTTTTCTTTTTAAATTAAAATCTGGAAACAACAGAACAACTAAACCTACACCTCATTTAGATGGGTAAATACCTCTTATTTTCTCCTTACCTTTGTTTGGGAGCCGCTTTGAGAAAATTAAGTGCTAAGAATACTTACTTTTATTTGCATTCTTCAGGCATCATGTTGTTTTTGGACAAGTCATCTCAGGTCAGGAAGTTGTGAGAGAAATAGAAAACCAGAAAACAGATGCATCTAGTAAACCATATGCTGAAGTACGCATACTGAGTTGTGGAGAGTTAATTCCAAAATCCAAAGGTAAAGTTGAACTGTACATATGAGGACATTTTGCTTGTTTTTTTCCGTGTTGGTTGCTGATAAAAGTATTTAGAAACTTACTTGAGATAATGATGGCGCAATTGGTGAGAAGGTGAATAACATTGCAGAGCACTTCGTCTTCTAAAGAACTTAAAAGTTGTTGATGCAAAAGACATCAAATTACAATCATGCATGGTTTTTTCCAAAGCTTCTCCTTTCTTGAATTTTCTTATACTAGCTAAGTTTTAGTACAAAGCTGGCAAGCACTTGTCACATCAAGTGCAGTGTTAAGAAGATTGGTGGTAGTGTGACTTCATTTGGTAGCTTCTGCTTCTTTGGAAGGTATTGAACTTGTTTCAGGTTGCTCTAAGGTAACTCTTCAAAACTGGCACTTAGATTAGAAAAGCCTGGAATTGGCCCTTTAGCTCATACACTTTATAAGTTACTACAAACTGTTCTTGAAGAGGAATATGACAACCTGTCTTTCTTTCTGAAAGGGATGTCCTGCTCTGCCATTTCCGAACTCAGCACAGGATGAGAGCTTGGATGAAGCCTTATTTTCTAAGAGAGAAGCAAAATCTAAGATGTTCCTGTCACCATGGAGAATCTCATTAGTGGAAACTTAAGATGCTTGTTTTGTAGGAGCTATGATAGGGGATCATCCTGCTATTTCATTCATAGCATGTTCTGTTGATATGTAGTGTGAAGGGTTGCACCAAGGATATTGAAGCACAACACAAGAATAATGGTTTGTTTGGCCAAAGGAAAATACAGGCATTTGAACTTCAGCTTCTTGAGTTTTCACCTCATTTTTGTTCATGTGTTGTGATATTTGGCAGAGTGGCTTTGGTGTCTGAAGGGATCTCTGAATTCCAAGCAAAGTTATCTTTTGGCTCCTGACTTCTGAAAGGGTCTAAGTCATGCTGTGTGTTAGGATACTATTATGGTTTTTTTCAACAGTCCTCAAGAGCATGGCATCTCTTAGGAAAGGCACAGGTGGTGTAACTAGAAAATAAAATAGTACAGATACAGGATGGGTGAAGCTAGGGGATGAGATACCCACTGGGACAGACGTCTTCATCGGATTGCCACGCTCCCTTTGAAGTCCACTCTAGAACACTTGAATCACTAAATGAAATTTTTAATTTTTGGCCCTGAGCAGTCTGATGAGTTACAGCCTCTAGGCAGGGCTTTAAAGTGCTTGTAATCCAAAGAGTGAATTAAATAAATATAAAACAATTGGTTTTCCCTCTAACTTCTCTTAAAAGAGAACAGGCTTCTGGAAGGATTTGATTTGCCTTGCCTTACCTATTTGTCTGTGTCCTTGTACGTCTGACTCAGTACTGCTTTATTCCTGGCAGCTGTGACTCCTGTAGCTGGCCTGGTGTGCTGTGGAGGGAAATTGATGCCAGGGTGATGGGATAGCCCATTCTATAAAGGTACAAAGCTCAGTTCTAGATAATGATGGGGAGGAGGAATGTTTGGAGAACAAGAAGCCTTATGCACCAGGATCAGGCACGTGAAGGGCAGAGTGAGCGTGGGTGAAGACAACGGCCCTGATGGGTACTAATGCACAGCCAGCCTGATGAAGAAGCTGTGTGACAGACCATGGTGGAAATTCTCATGTGTGGAGAATCCTGCTTTTGAGATGGGAAGGCTGTGTGTAGGACCTCCAGTGGGAAACGGGCTGCTGCTGTGAGAGGTGGTGGCGTGGCTGGAACTGTTCACTGAATGCCCAGCGTGGGACCACTGAGGCTGGCCTGAAGCAGTGGAAATAAGAGGAACAGTGTGACAGCACATCAGCTGAAGTAAATTTGCCAAGCTGCTGTCCAGAGGTCACAAGTGGAGCAGGAGAGGCCCTTGGGCTTGTCAGTTAATGGAAGGGGAATCCAGATAGGAGGAGCGGTTTTTGGGACACAGGATCATCAACAGAGAGTCATCTAACAGTGGAACTATTTGTGGTACAGTACTATGGAAGGCAAAATGGAATGGCTTTTGTGAATTATGAGGCAATTACGAGGGAAGATTGCTTCTAAGAACTTGATTTTAAGACAAAGGAATAAGGATATTGCCTGTGAGGGAACTACAGTGATGAATTTCTGGGGGAGGGTACATTAGGATAGCAAGGGATATTTAAATATTTACCATATGAGCTTGTCTGGTAGGCAACACAAAGAAAGGGATTAGGTCTTTATGGAACGAAAATAGAACTGATACTTGGGTTTAACAGGGAAGCTCAGATGGCACTAGCAGAAGGAATCACAGTAAAAACAAGGTGCTTGGTATGAATGTTTTTGTCATAGGTTAAAGTTGAGGAAAAGTGATCTGATTTTTGGATATCACAATGAATAGCCAGATGAAGTGCTTTATGAACTATGTAAATTATCTCCTTATATAGAAGAATTGGATTTATTTAGGGATGAGTGGATGATGACTGAGCTATGTTACTGGATGCTATAAATTGAATGATACAATGATCACAATCACAGTGTTGCAGAGGCCTAGCTAAGAACATTTTAATGTGGAATTTGAGAGGATGATCACTTAGGAAAGTGGAACGTTTGTCATATTTTGCTTTGTTTTTCTTTTTTTTTTTTTTTTTAGTTCCCTAAAGTTGGAGGAATAAGTGAAAATGAGAAGATTAAAAAAAAATTATAAAAGAAGAATTTCTCTGGCTAAGTGATATAATCTTTAGAAGATCTTAAAGTTCTAGGAAAAATCATAAGATCTAGGGAGGAAAAAAAAGGAAGAAAGCAAAGTATTAACCCAGTATTTAGAAAGGTTATTACAGACTAGCTAAGATAATATAGTTCACAAGAAAAACTGTGGAACAAAAACCATAATGTTAATTTTCTTAAGGACAGGTGGGAGTTTGGTACCAGTTTTGTAAAAGAGGTCCTAGTCAACAAGCCTGGCTGCACTGTTTGATGTCATATACCTTTGCTGAAACAAAGTCATGTGGGACGCATATCAAGACTGTGAAATACTGACATTCTGGTTCAAAACCAAAAAAAATTAAATGGCTTCGGGCAGTGGTCAGTTTTTAATGAGAGTCTCTGGTGAAGATTCCTCATGGAAAGTGAATTTCTAGGGGATTCTGCACAGAGCAGTGCTAGGCTTGATTCATGACCCTCACCGATGTTACAGATGTCCCTGTAGAATCACGGCTTGTAAAAGTATGCTTTCTGCAATTAAGGTAGATTATGGCTGCATTCATAATTTATCAGGTTATTTGATTTGCCATAAAGTAACTATTTGCTTGTCACTGGTGAGAATTACAGGATGATATGATTTGTTCTGACTTTTATGCCTGAACCCAACTGTTTTCTGGCCGGGTCGGTTCTTAATTTCAGGCCATGAGGGTAATGTAAGACTTGCTACAGTCCCTAACCTGCTGAAATACGAAGAGTACATGTCTGTGTCATGGAGCACGATCAGGTAGTTCCCAAAGTCTGGCAAACACTGTGGGTCACAGTGAGTGGAGTAGGAAGTGGTGTATCTATTTCAGATATGGTCATAAGTTGAAAGCCGATCCTGAGTAATCAGCTGGAACATTTGGACTGTATGTAGAAGTTTTATTTCTTGATGACCTTCATGTTCCAGGATCGGTCTCATTACATGGTTGTAATCTGTAGTTGGACAGTACCAGGTTGGTTCAGTATTCAAAAAGGCATTTGCTGCTGGGTAAGAGATGGTTAGATGTCACCAGAAAGTATACCCAAACCCTCTTGTCAGATACTCTGTCTTTGCTGTGTAACTAGTTCTGGGCTTTTTAGTTTTGTGTGTCGTTTGGGGGTTTTTTTCCCCATGTCATTTCACTCCTTACCTGCCATATGATTTCCCAAATACATCTGCCATTGCCTGCTTGCTACACGGTAAGAATCACATTTTATTTGTTGAGGTAGTTGCTCACTAACTTGCCTCCAGTTTTATCTATTACTTACTCACTTTAAGGTAATAACTTTAACATACCTGAACCTGTTACAAGAATGCAGATAAAACTGTTGCACATTTTGGCATACT
>VYZQ01021645.1:0-12109 GCA_013400655.1 Mystacornis crossleyi
ACAGTTCATTCAACCCCAGGGAGAAAATTGAAAAAAAAATCTGGAATTTGTAAAAGATGAAATAACAAAAATAGGCACAAAATGGAGACTCTGAAGTGCAAGTGCAGCTTCACCGTTGGTTTGGGAGGCAGAGACTCTGGTTCTCTGAGCCCCTTGGTAAAGTCAAAATCATTCCAGGGCTTCCTCCAGACCCCGTCAGTGTCCCAGCCCAACCCAGTGGGAGGTTTTCTGTGAAATGTGATGTTTGCTGGATGACCCTGATTGCTGCTTGAGGAGAATGTTTGAGAATGGCTGATACTGTGCCAAAATACTGCCGGAAGAGCTCTCAAATGTGACATTTTATTTTTCATATCCGTGCTGTTACTTCAGTGTGTTTCTAAATCTGACCTCTGAATTTATCCCCCTAAGAATTTCTGAAAGAGTGGTATTCCAGAATAATAATTGTTAAAAGTTTCCCTGGTTTGTTCTGCCTCCTTAAAAACTGTACTTACAAAAGTGAAATTTCATCCTTTATGTCACCTCTGCCTTTGAGGTTTTTTCTGCTCTTCAAAAATCAACAATCTGCTAATAATAGATACTTCACACAAGATGTGTTAAGTGGTGTTTTATAAATGATGTTCTGCAGCAATGGATTACTCACAACACTCCAGCCACCTGAATCAGAACACATTTTTACAAAGAAGTGGAAGATCACCTTTTTGGGGTTATTATAAACTTTGCATTTAACTTTTTGTCTATTTAATTTTATATTTCCGTTTTCAGTTACTAGAACCTTCAGTATCTGTAAAATCAGATTAAATCTGTACCTGGTTTAGACCAAGAAATTTTTGTTGACTTTAGGTCTGTGGTGCAGTTTTCATCTCTTCAAGCAACCATGCGCCTGCAGAGAAAAGTGAAAGGATGTTTATCAGAAAATTTTTAGGTTTCTGCCTCTGATAAGTGACTTTTATTCATCATTTGGTAAAAAACCTTCTTGAAACAGAAATTGCTTCATTTTTTTCCTCTCCTAGTTAACTGTCCTTACCTGTTTTCAGCACTTCTCTTTGTGCTGGTCAACCTCTGACCAACAGATTTTAGAATTATTCACGGACAAATCTGTCCCTCCCCTTCATGGGATCGATCCTTTGATTACAGACTGCCTGGTCAAGTCTTTCTGTGACACCACGTGAGCAGAGCTGTGGGGACAGCACTGGTTCTGCCTGCTCAACATCTGTGCCATGAAAAGATACTGCCCGGGAAATGAATTAGGCATGAATCAGTTTTTATATCCCCGTATAAAACAAATACGAAATAAATCAAATTATTGTTTAATATGCTTAATTATCTTTTAATGTGTCTCCAGTCACATAGCATATGTCCTGTAAAAAGCACTTGGTTTGGTCCTGTGAGCATGTCATGTATATCTTAATGAAGAGAGATGGCACAACAAGTTCTTGCCAGAGTCAGAATGCACTGGAAAAAAATGAGTTATAATAGAGATTCCTGCTCTAAAAACTGTGTTAGCAGAGGCATAATTCATTTTGAAAAGGGTGCATTAATTAGAAATTCCTTTCTCTGAAAACAGTGAATAATCCATTTTACTGATTAATATTTATCAGAGAACCCTTGAGGTTGGAACCTCCTGAGCTCAGCTGCTCCAGCCCTTGCTCAGAGCAGGCTCGACTCCTGTGGGTTGCCAGGGGCCTTGGGCCAGTCTCGTTCTGATTTTCTCCAAGAATTTCCCTTTCTCAGCCCCTCACAAACCCACTGCACCATCCTCAATTACCATAAAGTGTTTTTTTCCTATATTTAATTTAAATTTCCTATATCATGATTTATGCCCACTGCTGCTCATCCTGTCACTGGGCACCACTGACGTCTGATTGGGGGTTTTTAAAGGACTTAATTCTAATAATTGTTTATAGAAAACAAACTGCTGCTCGTCCTGTCACTGGGCACCACTGACGTCTGACTGGGGGTTTTTAAAGGACTTAATTCTAATAATTGTTTATAGAAAACAAAATCTGTAAAAAAAAATATTTGCGGTTCTGAAAAAGTACAAAAAGCTGCTGCTTAATCCAAAGTGTCTCCTTACAGTCCCTGCTCTTGGGAGAACACTGCACTTTCAGAATGTGATAAAGCACCTTTCAGGAATAAATTTAGCAGTAAAAAGGACTTTGAAAACGAATAGAAATTACAAAGATTATTTGTAGGTAATCTGATAGCATTTGCTTGGATCTAGACAAAAATGGGACGTAATCCAAATGATTTTGTGGGCTAGTATCACTGAGATGAGCAATTTTCTGTTCAGGAGTGCACAGTGAGTCAGTAAATTCTGGATTAGGGGTATCACTGACTGCCACACTTTGCCTGCACGCACTACAGCACAAATTTCTATATCCACACACGGAATGCCACGCACTCGGCCGGGCAACGTTTCATTTACCGAGCTCTCCATTTTTAACAAGCCTGAAAGAAGGAACCTGCTAAATGTCTACAATATGTTCACCTCTCTCAGCGCATAATAAAGTCAAACACTCTCCTACAGCTCCTTCACTGCAAACATCCTGGCAAAGAAATGAAACCCTTAATGGAGTGAACTCTTCTGAGGGCGGTGCTTGAAAGCATTTCCCCATCTCAGGGAAGGAGCATTTTACCACAGCACATCCTGCCGGGCCTCCAGGTGCTCCAGAGATCACCTCTGGTGCAGCTTCTTCAGGCATCAGGGTGAACTTTTTGCCGTGGGCTCTGCTGTAAAATTAGATTCGTGCACAGCACTCCTGGGCTCTCGTATTCAGATGATAATTTTCACTTGCTTCTTGCTATTCTCCAGGAAATAACCAGCTCCATGTGACTCATCGTTTTGTGGGAGTTCAATGCCAAGCCTGCTTGCACACAAAAGAAAATTACATAATTATACTGAATTCTGCAAATCAAAAACTTCTTTGTAATTGCCTTAAGATTATTTCATATTCCGTGCTCAGGAGATGCTTCCCTGTGTAGCCATTTAGAAGGAACATTTATTACAGAAGTTAATTACAGTTTCTTAAAGAACTAAAGAGGCTTTTTTGATCTTTTGGGGTTTTATGGTTCCAAACAATATCTCTGTTACACACGTGTCCGAATTTTGGGGTTATGTTTCGGTTTTGCCCATATTTTTGACAATCTGATTAAGGAAATGTCGTTTCGTTTTCCTGTACAGGTATCTCATCAGTAAAGCGCATTTTATTGAAACGGTGTATATAGATTGTGCAAAAAAATGCCAAACACGACATCACTGCTGTCCTTAACAGTCTCTGAACTAATTTTAACCTCAGTAAAATACCTTAAAATTAAAAAGGAAGGGAAAAAATACACAGACATTTGAAATAACACATTATTTCAACCTACGGATGAAAACAGACAGGACTTTCAAAACATCCATTACTTGGAGGAAAGAAGGGCCAGGGAGAAAACTGATTAAAAATTAAAAGCTTTCCCACTTTCTGACATATGTTTTTGTGGGGCTTCTTGGAGTCCAACCCCGCCAATCCAGCAATCAGCAGCTATTTCTGACACGTTGTTTCCCAACTTAGCTACAGTCTGTCACTTGAATCTCTAGAGAAAGTTATTGTCTAGGAAGATTGAACTGGTAAGGGGGAGAAAAAGACCAGAAAAATCCCTTCTAATTACTGCTGTATCCATTTGGGGACTGAGCAGAAGCATCCAAAATCTCTCCTTATTTCTTCCAGTGGAGTAGAACCCAAGAAAAGTCTCAGTCTGAACCCAGCTCTATCCGGGTCCTGAGAACGCCCTTCACCAAATGGGATTTCTGGACTCAGGGAAGTGGGGAGAGGTAATAAAGGACTTCTCATAATTTAATGATAACTGGTCGTAGAGTTCTGTTTAGGCAGTTCTAATGCTTCAGAAAATTGGATTTAGACCAGGCCTCTGCACCTGAATTTCCTGCAAAGGGCTGTTCCATAAAATATGGACCGAGAGCTTCCCCGCACCCTGCAGTTCAAGGTGTTTTATTGCCTCTGGGGACACCAGAGCCCCGCTTGCACTCACCAGCTGCTGGCAGAACGGGGCAGAAAATGCATGTTCTGCCCGTGCCTGGTGTTTTCTCCCACCTCTGACACTCTCCTCTGCCTTTCTCTGGGTGCTCTGCAAAGCAGCTCTCCCTGCTCCTCACCTTGCCCGCTGCCTCTGTCCATGGAAGCAGAGACCAGAACAGGATTCTCAGCCCAGCACTCTCTTCCCTCTGCTTTGGGGACAACTTTGAGACATGTTTTACAGCCACTTGACAGATTCACAACTCCTGCCTGCAACCTGGCTGAATTCCAGCCTCGTAATTGCATTCCACCTACCCCAAATTCTCCCTTTAGCTCAAGTGGGATCGTGTGCCATTTTCTGAGCTCTGATACTTTGCTTATAAACTCCCACTGAAACTAAAGAGAAAGGCAGGCAGGATTTGGTTCACTGGTCTAAAACCATTACACACAATGAAGCAATTGTTCAGGAAAACCAGAGAAACCCCGTGCAAAGTCCTGGGATGGAATACTGAATCAAAAGCTGCTGCAGTCCCGTTACCAGACTGGTCTGTGACAGCCCTTAAATCCCTGTTCTGCTTGATTCAAAGCGGCGTGGAATGAAAATATTTTGATATGGAATCTGGGACTCATAAGCAAATGCCCAGTGAAAACTTTAGAATAACATTCTCCCTTTCTGAAAACTATTAAGTGGCTCCATTTTTATTTCAGTGGGGAGTTAAAGGTTTCCAAAACTTTGTTTTCCAGGCAAAAGAAATGTCAGTCAGTAGTGGAATTTGCTTTTCAGGCCCTAATGTAAATCTCCTCTTGGATTAGAGGAGTGACTTGAATCTTCCAGAAGTTCTAGGTTTTTTCTTTATTAACATCTTCCAGTCATGTGACTTTTCATTTGTACTTGAAATATATTACTAAACATTTGCAATTCTCTAATTCGTGATTAACAAACTGATCATGAAACCTAAAGGAAGATAAACCAGTCAGAAAGATTGACATTTGCAAGATAAAAGCAGTTTAACATGAGTTAAACATGAACTATTAAGTAGTAAGATTCTTGAGACATCCAAAATCTTTTGGTGTTTAAAATTTAAAGCCAGAACAGAGAATAATTAATAAGAGGAATTAAAATGGCATCTTGATGCCTGTGGGAAGAATGGGTATAGCCATGCATACAAAAAACTGGTCTTGAAGAAAGATCATCAAAACATGAGTAAAATGAGAAAAATTATGTGAGATAGAGTTGAGACAGACAGACAAAAGGAAGTTAAAAAGGAGGACAATGGAAGAGAAGGTAAATTGACATAATTTCCTGCTTAGCATTTCAATTATTTTCCTTTAGCTTACGGCAGCATCACGAAATCAGCATTTTCTCTTCTCCACCATCTCCATCCCAGTAAAGGTCGTGGTGTTTAGATTTGCTGCGGAGTTGACAGAGGGATTTTGTCAGTAATTTGTTTTGGTTGCTCACTGCTTGCCAGTCTGTTGTGATGTGTATTCACACAGAACATATTTGTTTGCCTACTGCGTGGGAGGAACAGAAAGAGGACAAAAAAGTGGCGTGGACATGATGACCTGCCCTGGGAGCTCTGCTGGGTGACTGCAGGGCTGCTGTGGGGGGCTGTGACTCCGTGCTCTTCCAGAAACTGCGTGGGAACCCCGATGGCCACACACAGCACACCCCAAATGTCAGCTCTTCCCCCTGGTATCAGTGGTGCCCTCCCAGGAAAGCTCCTCGGGACATGTGAGCGCCGAGAGCAGAGCTGGCGGGTAACGACAGGAAATTGGGAGCCTGAAAAAAGCCCTGACTCTTTCCTTTTCCTCCCTACCAACTCTTACGCCGTAGGGAAAGCCACTTAACCTCTCTCAAAACCCACTGTCCCTGCGAGGGACAAAGTCCAAAACAAAATAAACAGGCCTCCCCCAGCGGGCTCAGTCTCAGCAAGGGTTTTGTCTGCTGCTCTGAAAATGCAAAAGCTGGTGGAAGCTGGGTATCTGGGGTGAAAAAATGAACCAAATGCACATTACGGGCATCTGTGTGTGTGTGGAAAGAGTTCTCTTTCCACAGCAAGAGCACAGGGGGGCCAAGTTCTAATCTTAGGGATGCGCAGTCAGCACGAGGACAATTCCCGTGTTCATCAGTGTTCACTGATGGATACTGTGGAACACTGAACCTACAGGCAGGAGTTAGTAAATACTTGAGGTCAAAAGTGGGTGAAACCAAACGTTTTCCATCCAGCTGGAACTGAGAATTGTCACTAGACTTTCCCCTGCAGTGTTTTGCAGTCCCTCCAACAGTTGTTTTCTCTAGCAGGACAGGCAACAACTCCTATTTTTCCTGGACACCACGGAGCCTCCTAGAACAACCAGGCTCCCTCTCTTTTCAGCCATTAATAACATTTGCATCTGCTGTACCTGATGGTCTCTGAGCATTTTCTCCTGTGCTAATGGTTTACCTTTTCCTTTCCAATGACTGCAGATGTTTGTTGCCTAGATGCAAACTGCAGCTGCCTTTTAAACAAGCTGCAGATTTGTTCCAAAATGCGCTGGACATCAGAAAAGAATTTGACTAGCAGCAGGTTTTCCAGATGATGAAGAGACAGAATGCTAAGAAAAAACTAATTTAGCTTTTGTAGGAGGTGGAAGGGCTGTGTTCCTCTGGGCCTTTGTCCCTGTGCATGCCACTTTTCAAATGGAACACACCACACGAGTGCTGCAAGAGGAAAAGCACCATGAATACTAAGTCAGCCCTGAGTTGCACAGGAATATAAAATGCATTGGTTCTAGTTAAAATCGATCTTTGCCTTGGTAGTAAGTATTGGATTCACTTTCTCTCTCTCTCCTCAAAACACTCTGGGCAGATGGAAAACATCACTGAAACTGCTGTATATTGAAGTGGTAAATAAACAACCAAGCAACCCAGAAATTGTGTTGGGAGTGTCAGTGAAACTCATTCTCATTGTTTCCCTGCAAAAGGGTTGAAGCCTCTGGAATGAATTCAGAGAGTTCTTCTGTGTTGATCCAAAAAATGAGCAATCCCTCTTCCCCTCCCTCCCCCAGTATAACAGGAGGAGAGTAGTCTCCAGAAGTCTAGAGTCCCTAGAACTGTGGAATTATCAAAAGAAAGGAGAAGAAGAAATGGAACATGAACAACTCCCTTTATGTTCCGAGCAGAATTTTTTAAAGTTTGTCACTTTTCCTTTAAAACAAAAAAAAAGTCACAAAGGGTTGCATGAAATGATAGAAAGAAAGTTGTGTATGCTGCAGTAATAAACACAGCAGCTGCTGGATTCTTCATGCTTCTCTTTAAATTAAGATAAAATAAATTACTGATCTAAATTTCATTAGTAATTACTGACTTAAGGATATTGATGAGAATTGATGATTATTGTGCAGCCACAGGGGGACTCAGTGGGTATTCAGAGGTGGGAAAAGCTGCAGAAAGAGCTGCTGAGCCATGGAATTGTGACGGGTGGAAAAGCCCTCTAAGATCTTGGAGCCCAGCCCCTAACTCAGCACGGCCAGTGCCACCACTGAACCCTGTCCCTGAGGACCACAGCTGCACATTCCCGAACATTTCCAGGGATGGAACCCCACCAGTGCCCCGGGCAGCTGTCCCAATGCCTGGCCATCACTTCCAGTGAAGAAATCTTTCCTGAGATCCAGTCCATCCAATCTGCATTGAGACTTTTCGCTTTAGTTTAGGTGAGGAAAATGCCACCAGACCTCATCAATAGCGTTCCTCAGGGGTCTGAGGTGCTCCCGAGAGACCACAGAGGGTTTGTGCAGGCAGCAAGGAGGAGAGATGTGTTCTGGTGTTGCCAGTTTAGACTACACACTGCTAACGAAAAACAATCGGTGAAAATTTTCCGCCAAGCTCCTCAGGTGTGAGTTGGGAAATACGAGTAAAGAACTAAAAAAAAAAAAAAGAAAACAAAAAACGTGAGGCACTGGAAGCGAGGGGAAAAAAGAACCTACAAGATGCGAACTGAAGGAGGGCCGTGGATGCAGCTCTGCCACGGAGCTTGGGAAGAACATTCTCCAGCCCAAGAGACGTCCTGCTGCTGCCAGGCTGAGAGCCCCGGTGTGTGCCACAGCACGTGGGTGACACCGGTGTGCGCCAGCACGGCGGGGCTGTGCTGCCAAGGAATTAAAGACTCCAAGAGTCTCCACTCAGCAGAATCTGCAGCTTCTCCACCCCCCAGGTGTTTCCTTCCTTCGCTGTGGGTGTGCCAGGGCTGCACGGTCTGGTTTGAAGCCTGGTCAAAGTCATTCTCTCTCTGTTGTAATTCCGATTTTCTTTTGTGCTCTTTGCGAGGCTCCTGCAAATCCTTCTGCTGCTTCTCTGCAGCACTGGAAAAATCACTGATATTTGCCTTTAAAGATTAACTAATATTTTCGTGAATTTGCATGCAAATACCTGTGAACTGAGGAACTTTTCTGTGCAGTGTTGTACATCCACACTACTGCAGGCATTTTTGCATTATGCCATGCCACACTTTCACCATAATCTTGATTTACCTTATTATCTAATCAAGCTGCATTAATATCTATAACAAACCCCTCATGTCCCTGCTTTTGGTGCACTCCTGATCCTTTATGTGAAATGCCACATTTTGCATATCTACACCAAACTCTCCCGTAGTTGAATTCTGAACCTCAGAGCTTTATGCTGTATAAAATGTCATTCTTCAGGCTTGAATACATTCTGATAGAATACGGGGATTTCTCTTCCCAAGTCCCCAAAACACATCCTTTTCCCCAAAAAAATTCTGAAGATTTCCTGTAAATTATTCCCTTTGTGATCACACATACTCTTTCAACATCCTGAAAAACACTTGTTCAAACTAAGAATTAGCTGTCTGCTATTCTCCTCTCTCCCTGGATCTCAGACCTGTGCACACAGTTCTCTACACTTCTTAAAATGGAACTGATTTTTCTCTATTCTGGTGCGAGATATACCAGGAGAATAATGCTTCCAAGAAAGCTGGGTGAAACTGTTTTTAAAAGATTTGCTTTCTCAAGACTGGATCTTCAGGTGACGGATTTATATTTTTTCAAAATTACTGGCACAGAAATGATCAGTTTGCTTTGCCTAGTTGAGCATGGTGAATATTGTCTCTTGCATAATTCTCCTGGGAAAAGACACAGGGATAATGAGACTTATTCATGTACGTAAAGTATATGCAGTTAATATGGAGCCACAATTACAAGAAATTAAACTCTAAGTGCTCCTGTAATAAAAGCACATCTATGAAAGCCTCAGAAAAGGCAGAAAGAGGCCTCATAAAGGATAAGACAGTCACCTAATAAAGGGAATAAAGGAGAGCTGTTGGGGTGTGGGAACTGGGATGACCTCAGCTAATGCTTGCATGGTTCTGCCTCAGTTCCTGCGTGCAGATATTGTGTCTGCCACGGCAGCACTGGGTGCCCTCAGACACCTTCCGGGACACTCGCAGAGCCTGCTGAATTCCCACGTAAAATAAACTCATAAACCACAGCTGAGAGTCTAAAGGATAGTTTCTAAAGCAAATGAAAATCTTCCTTTCTCAGTCTATGAATTTACTCAGTTACCAGTTTTTCACATATTCCTATACACAAACTTATTAAAAATCTCTTCCTTTGTAGAATAAGTCGAAGGTTTGCCCTCCATATTGCACTTTGGAGTTTGAGAATTCCTCAGCCTGGGACAGGACCCCAGAAGTTTTACATTTGGAGACATCAACGTGCTTGCCCCACTCGCATTTAGAACGTCATAAATTCATAGCAGAAAATCCTGATTTCAATCCTTTATGTATAGGACTGAATATGAAGGGAATATATCATCAGAGAGGAGATGGTTTTGTGCACGCAGTACTAATCTGGACCTAATGAGTCTACCTGGTTGATTAATCTCACAGATTAATGAGATTAAAGACCACAGTGATATCAACACAGACTCTGTAGAGGGTCTGCAAATACACCCCCCTCCTCTGAGTTATGAAACAAAGACTGGCTTGAGCTGGAATCCATCCTGCAAGAGTTTCCCTCTGATGACAGGGGTCAGAACTCAGCGAGTGCAGAGCTGAGGCCACACCAGTAACCACACACCTCATCAGAGGGCAGAGCTGATCACCACCCCCACCACTCTTCGAAGAGCTCTGGTGCATAGGGAGAGGCAGAAATGTTCTTAAAAAGTTTACACTTGAAAGAGCAGCACGTGGGATTAAAGATCAGATTGGTCATTGTGCTCTCAGAAACAGCCTGGAGAAGCCAGATAACTGAAAATTTCATTTTTCACTCGTCTTTTTCCAATCTGTTTTCACTTTGTCGCGTTTTAATGTTCCTTACCATTGTGGAAAGTCTGGGATCACTGCACCATTTTCGTGACAGAAAACATTAAAATGAATGTTTTACCTTGGAAATTCACTGTGTCACCACTGGGACTTCTGTTTCCCTGCTAAAGGATGTACTTTAAGGTACGAATAAAAGCCAAACAATACAATTGTTTTCTTAATCTAGAACATCTGAAAAAATATTCAGAGAGCGTTTTAACAGAAGCTTCCTGTTCTACCTTCCCCTGGCTGAACTAAAATCTAGAAGTCATTATCATAATTACAATTTGACACTTCCATCATTCATTAATTAGGAAAGAATAAGGATGGAGGGAAAACCCACACATTTTTCATGAGTCCATGTGTGTTTATTTCTCAGTATGTAATAACCAGCCTACGTGCAAGGTTGTGTATTGAGCACAGCTGTTTGAACTTGACTTCAATCAAGCCATAATTGGGGCAAAACCTCCTTTTCCAAGTCACTTCCTGTGTCCTAAAAGTGCTAAATTATAGAAGGATGGGAAAGCAGAACAAAGAGAGGACAGCTTCAGAAGAAACTGCCAGACACCACCAGTTCCTACACATTTCCATCAGAGCAGCTCATGTAGCACTGATCTGGAATTCAGAGCTAAATCTCAGATTTAAAAGAGGTCACATACCACATGACAGATTTCTTGTAGAACAATCTTGATAATTTATTCATCAAGATGGTACGGGCTAGGATATGACAGTGGGGAAGGGAAGCAGAAACAGACAGGGCAGGGTGAGGAAAGATGTGGTAGAATCATAATATCCCTCACAGTTGTCAGAACAGGAGGAGAACACTACTAATAGGAGGCAAAATTAAAAATGAGAACTAAAAGGAGGTAAAATAAGATAGAAAAGGAACCTAATACGTAATGTCAGGTCTGTACAGTAATTATAGTGTCAAAAAGAGGAGTGGAAGCAAAAAGCACTGCAGTTGGGAAAATAGTACAAAAGATAAAGAATAAAGTGAACTATAAAACTGATTGAAGGGTACATAGCAATAAGAACAAAATTAAAAGAAAATAAAAAAAATAAAAAAAGAAAAGGAAAGAGCAATAGATACATTTAGGACAAAAGCAGTTGAGAAAATCTTCAGGAATTCAGAGGAAGGAAAAGGAAAAATGTCATGTCATTTACATAAAAACATTCAATGAAACATAAAATGAGAGGAATAATATATTTGAGTAAAAATATATTTGCAGGAGCTAAACAAAGATGAAGAATGAAGATAAATAATGAGTTCCATATAAATAAGTTAAATTAATAGAGTTCTATTACAAAACAGGAAACTGAACGATGACTCAGAAATAAACAGAAATAAACTACAGTGTATTGTTAGCAGAGAGAAAGTTCTTGGGGTCACAAAGAATTAAAGAGCTACTAGAAATTAAATATGGTACCATAGTCTGTGGAATCAACAAATTAATCAGAGAGTGACAAAAATTACGGCATTGTAGCTTTGTTTTATTTCATCTCTCCAATTAATAAATTGGGTAAAATAAATTAGTAAAATAAAGCCTTGTGGCTCTCAAGAACAACAGCTCCCTTGCTTACCTTCAGTTGGTCACGACAGTGAGTCCAGCTCCCAGGGAGGTTTCAGATGAGACTGGGGAGCCAGGATTGCACAGCTCAGCTCCTGGAGAAATTGCATCCAAAGTAGTTAAATGTGACTGTTACCTGCTCAAGTTCTGGGTAAGATTAATCTGTTAAATATCTGTTAAATACAGATTGAAAATGCCTGAATGGGGTTTGGTTTTCTGGTGG